>BMAV01008206.1:250260-291705 GCA_019973955.1 Trichonephila inaurata madagascariensis | reverse complement strand
AGGCTTTCTCCTGAATTGACTCAATTTCGTTAAGGCTGTTTTCGGTTAATGTTAAAGAATAGGACCCGATTTTGGAACACTTTTTCAGATATAAAAGAAATGAAAAATTAATGATATTCTGGCTTCACTATCCTTTAGAGAGTAGCATTTTTTTTTATCATACTTCCATTTTTTAACAGAGCTGATTCATTTTTTCTGGTATAAAATGTGTTTCGTGTTTTTTCTCCTATACCGTAATGTTAAATGGGCTATGCCTTCCCGTATTAAAATGAAAAAGAAAGTAGTCATGGAATATTTTGAAATTTTAAAAACACTGTATTGTTAACAGAGATACGAGCTATAATTCTACAAATTTCTATGGAAATTGAGGCATTTGTCTGTCTAAAATGTGCTTCGCGTTTAGTTCAAGCTCTCGTACTTTTACCGAAGACAGCCTTAAAAAAATGTCTTCCCAAAAAAAATGTTCCCTTCAGTTATTTTTGAAAGATCATTCGCGTCCTCTATTGCACACACAAAATATGACTAAAACTGTGACCTATCTAATCATACAAAAGTTATTACATTAAAGGGTTATTTTGCAATGAATTTTTATAATGGTTTGATTCACCCTATAGCGCCATGGTAGCGTAGTGGACAAGGTAACGGTCATGAGCTCGAGCCATGTACCGCTGAAGATTCCTTGTTAGTGTGGTGGGGAAGTTAGGAGAGGAATCAGCTCAGGTGTCATCCTCATCACTTGATCATGGTTCAAAATGACGAGGTCCGTCACTAAAAGCCCACGAGTAGCTAAATAGTGAGCCGTTAATATTTACTCACTGGTTCACCCTATATTACATACATGTATGTGGGGATTCACACGTTTAAATTTGGACTAATGGAGTCTACAAGCGAAAAGAAAAAACTCTTGAAATAAATGGATGCTTTGTTGTAGTTTTCTTGTTGCGCGCTGTTCTTGTTTTTAAATAAAAAATTTCCTTTTACTACAAGAATTATCTCCGATAGAACTGTGTCTGGGGACTCGCAGAATTAAATTACTTCTCACGTGTCAGTGAGAATGCCTACCGAAGCAAATCGAAAAAATGAAACCTTCCTCATGACAGATGAATCGCAACAGCTGATACTCCACTCGGAAAAATTACGCTCTAAGGATCATTCACTACAATTTCCATAAAGAGGAAAGTAAGAACTTTAATTAGTATTAATGTATTCGTCTGGATTTTTGAGCTTTCCTCCGGTTTTGCTAAGCTAGGGGTGCTTATTTATATTGGAAAAGAAACAGAAAGCTATGTATCTCATTCTCTCTATTGTCTCTTCTACCTTGAAGTGAAAATGAGGATTTCGGACGTTCCATGGAATGGGTGAATGGCTGATTCATTTCGAGGATTGCAAAAAGGACCTTGGGACCTCGTCCGGTATGCGGTGAAAATGCCCCGGATCATCATTAAGTATTCAATTTGGTAGATGAATGGGCGCTGTTGATTGGACAATCGTAATCTTTTGTTTCTACCGCACATCATGTACAACCATGCAACCGTGATTTAATCGTTAAGGGAAGAGGTCAATTGGGAACTCATATAAACTCGCGAAGTATATACAGCAGTGGTTCTTGAACTGTGGTCCGCGGACTCCTGGGGGTCTCCCTTGCCTTTCTAGGGGGTCCACGTGAGTGAGTGAATATTTACGTCGCACCACTGACGTAGGTAGTCCTGGGTGGGCCCAGTATCAAAATTCCTTGGAGGTCGTTTTTGGTGGACTCTCAATATTTTACGATTTTTGCTTTGGCTTTTTTTTGGTCCCTTGAAGTTTGGGGGCACTGTATCGTTGATACAGTGGTAGCTACGCCCCTGTGTCGCACTGTTCAGCTACTCGAGTCATTTTGAACCATTGTCAGATGACGAGAATGACACCTGAACTGGCACCCTCCCCACACCAATGGGAGGACGTTTGAACTTTCGACAGATTTAACGTGCATCGCTCCCCTACACGGCGGATGTTCAGCGGTATTGGGCTCGAACTCATGACATGCCGGCCACGAATCCGTTACCTTGACCACTAGGCTGCCGCGGCCTCTAGCGGGTCCACGAAGGAGTGTCATTTAATGTTCAGGTTTCCCTCTTTTACAGACTTTAAAATTCCTTGCAGAAAAATTAAGATGCGCCATTCTATAGACTTGAATACCAAATTGCTCTCAAAGTAAAAGCTCTAACAGAACATATATTTCGATCAAGAATATTAATTCAATTTTTTTTTGTTTGTAACTACATAGTCATTACTACAACATAATATTTTAAATCGCATATATGTATTTGCTGTTTTCTTAAAGGAATAAAAAAAAGTTAGTCCTGAATATGTCACTGTTCAATGTCCTCACGTTGGTAAGGTGAGGAAGTTTGAAGAGTAATGTGCTTGCTCAAGTGTCGTCCTCGTCATTTAATCAAATTCAAAATTACGAACAGATTTAAAGTGTATCGGGCCCTTCTACGTGGCTAGTCTTCAGTGGAATTAGCTCTAGAACCCGTGTATCAATATCTGACCAGTGGTGCAACGGAGAACATTAGGTGCCCCCTGCATTTGGGCCCCAATCCCAAATGCGTACTTAGTATTAGTTAAGTTTTGGGCCCCCACAATGTGGGGGTGTACATTACGCCACTATCTGCACGAGTAGACCACTCACCAGTTAAAATGTAGTATGGGGGGGGGGCGGGGCACTTGGTGCAGTCCTTTTTTTTTGGCGACTAAAAGTGGTCGCCAAGGTACTTTTTTCGGAATTATTTATTATTTATTTTAGAATGAATTCGATCTCTCACCATGACATTTAGATAAAAATCGCCAAATCCAAAGTGCCACCCCCCTATACTACACTTGAGCCCCACTCACCTATCTCGTACATCTGATACCATTTAAGAACCACCTTGTAGAAGAAGCACGATAAATACATCGAGGTTCAAAATCCTCACGTTGACATGATGTGGAAGTTTGGAGAATGGAATGTCGGAATTTGTGGAATTTCGTCTTTTTCGCTTGACCGAGGATCAAAATAAATAGGTCAGTCTACAATAACTTTTCTGTTGCTTTGTAGTGCGTTGAAAAAATTATTTTAATGCCCTCACTTATCCAGGGGTGAATTAAAAACTCCCTACACTCTATAAGATCTCAATTTTATACTTGTCTCTATTAAAAACATACTGGTTAAAGTGGTAACTAAAGGGGGGGGGGGGGGGCAGGCATTAAAATTGTGTGTTTTGATCCTCCCTTTTTCATGGGGCCAGTATTTTTTCCTTTGATGGAGCCTCTAGGTCTAATGCCCCCTTACCCTTTCGAGTTGTCTAGCGCTTACGCTGTGAGAATATAACCAGAGTTTTGATGGGGCATTTAAGAATTTTCCTATTTTAAAACACTCTTATAGATAGACCGTGGCAGTGTATTTGTCAAGGTAACGAACTCGTGGCTGGTGTTTCATGAGTTCGAGCCTTGTACCGCTGAAGACTCGTTGTGTAGAAGGGCTGATGCACTTTAAATCTGTCGGGGCTCAAACGTTATTCCGTTGGTGGGGTGTGGAAGTTAGGAGAGGAAGGTTGCCAGCTCAGGTGTTGTCCTCGTTGCTTGATTGAAGTTCAAAATGACGAGGTTCACCGCCAAAAAGTCTTCATGTAGCTGAATAGGGTGACGTTAATATTCACTCACTTTTGAGAGTTGCATTAACATATCGCACTTTATGCAGCAACACGAGTGCTATGGGCGACGGGCCTCGTCAATTTGAAGTTAAGTCAAGCAACGAGGACGACACCCGAGCTGACACTCCCTATCCTATGTACAGCACCCCATCACATTAGCAGGAGAGCATTGAATCTCGACAGATTTAACGTGCATCGGTTCCCTCTACATGGGAGGTGGCACCAGGATTCGAACCCGCGACACTCCCGCCCCGGCTACCACGGCCAAAACACTGTTAGAATAGGAATGCCGAAATCTGAAAAATCTTTAAGCGTTTAAAATATTGTGTTTTTTTTCTCTAGTTATTTAAAAAGATTTTTTCTTCTCTTTTTCATGAAAAATTCTTGATGTTCTTTCGTTTCCGAGTATTCCAGCGTGTTGTAATATTAAAAATCCCCTTCTATGTGCGTTAACTGTCGGTTATACGATTAAAAAAAATTTCACTTTTTTTTTCATGTACGAGAGTAAAGTTTATTGCCCTTTTCATCAAAAGTTTTTTTTAAAAGGGAGATTAAAAGTATCTTTTTTTCACTCTCATACAGCGTTTAAATGTTGCTGTTCTTAAATCCAGGATGGGAATTCTGCTTCCCATTTATATTTCTTTTTTGAAAATAGTTTTTCAATCAATAAGCATATTTATTTTTATTTTGTGTTCGGTCATCCTTCATTTCTTCCAATCGTCTCCATCATTTTTCTTCTTTAATACCTGATCACACTCGCATGCTCACGAAGAATTGTGGGGGAAAAAAACCATAAATCGTTCACAACCCCGGATTCGGAGTGGGTCCTCTTTTTAAAATTTAACAAGAGTTTGTCTCAAACTTTTTCCATTCCCTCATTCAAAAGAAATCCGGATTCTTCAGGAAATCCCACGATCGACAAAAGAAATTTATTCAAACGTTCAATTTTTTTGGTAACAACTTGGGACATCTTATCTTTATTCAAATTGACCGCCATAAAACCTTTTAGACTTTTCAGCTAAATTCATAAAGCAAATAAAGCTTCACTTTTTTGGGAAATTTCCTGTACAAGACTTCCAGTGATTTTGTCCATAAAAGTGTGACGATTTTGAAAAATGTGTTAAGCATATGTAAGGCTTGATTCTAATGAAAATATTGTGGCCGCGGTAGCTTAGAGGTCGTGGGCACGAACTGGTGGCCGGAGTGCAGGAAGTTTAAACCCTGTTGCCACTCAAGACCCACCGTGTAGAGGAAACCGATGCACGTTAAATCTCAATGTCCTCCCGTTGGTGGGGTGTGGTTCATAATATACATTTTAAAGCTCTCCATTGAGATGAAATTTTCTATACACTATTGTTTTGGGTAAAAATACGATAATTTAATCATAATTAATAATAATTAATTGATTAACACACACTAATTATTCAAAGAATTACAAATACAGCCATGTTGGCATCATTTTTGGCGACTTGTGTCAAAACTTGAAAAGGTTTTTTTCTCGCGTTTTAAAGCATTCAGTTGAACTGAAATTTTATAGACACGATTGTGTGTGTGTTTTTGGATGACAATACGATACTTTGATAATTAATAAAAATGAATGACCACTTAATGTTGTGATTCTGTCCTATGTATATACATGTTTATATGAATTGTAACTTTCTAATAAAAAGTAGCTAAAATAAAAATTTTTCTTTGTTGGTCTAAGTAGGAATTGACTTAAATTTTTTCTTTATATATTATTTGTTTGAATGAATTTATTGCATAGTTATTACTGAATACGAATCGTTTAAATTTTTTTTATCGCCTACTTTCGGAGAGTCTTACGCGTAATAAGATGTGTTAACGAGATAAAATTAAGAATTTTTTTGGTAGCAAATTTTCTCCATTTATGAAAATAATTTTCTCTTGTAGAACTTATGAATTTAAAAGAGCAATTTGTGAAGTCGAGCTCGACATCCATTTTGCACATGTAGTGTGTTCATTACATTTACCATCGAATGTTTATCTCATTCCTTTTTAAATTTTAATTTCAATTTCATGGAAATTTTTGTTTCGTAATTTTTTGGTGAAACAGACTATATTACATATTCATTTTTCTTTTGCTTTATTATTTCCAGCACATGAAAGGAAAACTCTATATCTGATTTATTTTTATAACTAAAATGTGCTGTAACTGAAATCGAAAAATTATTTTCTAATATAAAATAACAATTCAATTTTTTAGAATTTTTATCATTTAATCCAACAAATTCACGAATTTATGTAAATTTATTTTTTTTTTCAAAAATGTGTTCTGTTAAAGACCCTGTAGAATAATTCTTTATTTTTATCTATATAAATTTAGAGATTACTTATTATTTTCACAAAAAAATTCATTTTCTACATTGTGTAAAAACCTCGGGATTTTATAATTCTTACCGTTCCCAACAAAAATTTTTGAAGTGAACAAAAAAATTAAAAGGCAATAACACCTCCCTTTTTTAAAGGATTTATAATCTTTAATCTTTTTTGACGCGTGTATGATTATAGATATACTGTTGATTGTGAAACTGAATATTCTATTTAGGCATCCGAGATCACGTACGAAATGAGTGATTCTTTTCTTCTGTTCGTACATTCATTTAAATAAAATAAATGTACGTGAAAAATTAAATTAATGCTTAAAATGTATATACAAAAGAGTCAGTCGGAATGTTATTTTTCTGGATAGAACCTCTCCTGACAGATAATAATGCTCGGCGTTTAATTTCAAGTGCATCACGTTTTTTCGAATTCAATCTGTTGAATGACCTCTCTCTTTTCTTTATCGAATGTTCACTAATAGTTAATAAAATTTTCTAAAATCGTCTTTGAGCTCACCGCATTAAAACTCCTCGTTTATCATTTACGAGATATTTCATCCGGTTTTCAACGCGCAAATCGTGACTGTGAAAAGATTTTAATGCCGCAAATTTTCTTAAAGAAAAATTTGTGCATTATTTAGTTTATTAATTTATTTTTTTATGACGGCGAAATAATTAGTTATATATAATAAGAACAAGAGCATACATGCGTTGCTTTGGTTCCTTAACCCCTTCAGACCTGGCATATTTTAAATGAGGAAAAAGAATTTTGGGGTGATTTGATTTTAATAATAATATGGTTCGAAGAACAAATACAAGGAAAAAATTAAATTTGTACAAGTAGTTTTGTTATGTTGAGAGTTTCACATATGTGCACCACTCACACCTCGGTCTTAATTGCAACAACTAAAGTCCAATTTTGAGTCTAATTACATTTATTTTAATAAGTCTTCTTTAAAAATGTAAAAAAAAATGTATAATAATTAAGTTTTCAAATGAAATTTTTTTCGAAACAATTATTTTCCTATAAGGAAAGGTTCAAAAAGATAATTGCATTTAGGTAAAAACAGCAACAATAAAAAACGCGAGTTTTAGATTTATAACCTTCATATCATATTTTGATGTAAATTTGTCTGGCATAAATGGAAGGAAATGTCCGATTCTGTCCTGTAGAATATCTGAAAAAAGCTGTGGTCCAGTTTTTACTTCACAGGTGTTCATTATAATACTGGCAGTATCATTCATACCCTTTTCATTTTCAACAAATACATCAACCTCGTCAGGAAAGACTACATTTTCAGAATTCCCTTCTCTTGAATAATCAGAAAAAGAATCACTGATTCATAATTTCTTCTATTCTTTTCCAAGTTAAATATTCTAAATCAGAATATAACAATAATTATAATGTTGCTTAAGATGTGTATAAATTAAAACCTAGATTGAAGAAAAAAAAATTTAATTTATATGACCAGGTATAGCTAAACCAAATCAATCTCGGATTAGCACAAAATATGACAAGATAAAAACAAATTTCTTTGAAAAAATTTTATGCATTTCTAAATTTTTCTTAAATTGTTGAAGAGAATGTAATCATCATGATATATATTCTTACTTAAAATTAAGTGTATAACTATAAAACAATAAAATAAGCACGGTATCATTATAGAAAAAATATTACACGCAAAATTTCAGTTTGAATGTCATTTGCATGTGGAACCGAATGACAATAGGAAGTGTCAAAAAGTTACTTCTAATTAGAATACTAAAATTGTTAAGAGTTTGATAATTATATGATGTATCAATTCTTGGAAATCATCTACGTCAAATGAAAAAAATATAATCAAAATTTTTATAATTATATATTTAAAAAATAGCTAACTTTTTCGGTTTTTTGTCGAATTGGTTATATTGCTACTTTGTGTGTTGAAAATCTCCAGGAAAAGAGTACAAATATCATTATTTGGTGGTAAAAGTGAAAAGCATGAACGTGCCCGAAAAATAACCTTCGGTCTTTCATCCGTTGATAAGATACGAAGCTAAAACCGTAGGCACACATATGTGTACCTTGGGTTTGAAAAGGTCACACATCGAATGGGAAAATTTTTCTCCGAAATTTTTGCTGTTATAATTTAGTAAATACTCTTATGAATCTGAATTTTATTATTATTATTCTTTTATTCTTTCTATACTGTTTGAACTCTGTGATAGATTTAGTGTTAACCAAGATGCAGCATTGAAAGTAATTTCCTAATGAGAATTGAGCACCTGGAGATTTGCCTTGCTATCTCTGGTAACATCTACCATAGACACTGGAGAGCCAAAGAGCAGGTATAAGCTCTGCAATTGGACTGATTTTCTGATAGTGCTTTTGCTTTTATTTTATTGATCCCAATTTGTTGTTACTCCTTGCGTGTTTGCGCAGAGTATTTTCACTCCAGCGAATGATGTATGCATTAAGTGCTGCTGTTACAGCGATACTCAACCTGCGGCCCACCGAGCCTTTTCAAGTGGCCCAGTCATGGCCCATCGCTATAAGAAATTCACTTACTTAAGAACAATGTATTAAAAATTTGGTGAGAAATTTTTTTGTCAAGAAATCAAATCAATTTTGCTATTTTCTGTGTCGTACAGGTACGAATTGATATTATTTTTCTATTTGGAACGGTTACGGTTAGTGATAACAGACAACAGTGGAGTAGCGACCATTTGATGGGTGGAACTAATTTTCGACCATCTTGCAAGCGCAAAATATTCGAAGAAAATATATCGTTTAAAAGCGACTGGGAGGTTGACTATTTTGTAGTGATAAACAAACATGAATCAGTAATTGTTTGATTTTTCACGAAAGTGCTGTATTTAAAAAATACCAATAAACAGGAATCATTTAATGACACTTTTCCCCGAAGATATCTTTCAAGAGGTGATAAATAGGCTTTCTTGAATAATCTTTGCAACAGCAACAAAGGGTTTTGTTAGTGGTAATATGATAGTGGTAACAAAGATATCCTGTAGAAATTTCTTATATTATTGGTAATCACATGAAACCGTTCACTGATGCAGAAATTTTGAAGAAGTGTTTCTTTTAAATGCTTCTAATATAGTGTTAGTGACAAAAATAAAAAATATGAATAATAATAATAATAATAATAAAAGCAAAACACACACACACAGGAGTTATAATATTTTGATCGATTTTCCCCATTTTAAATTTCCAATGTTATCTGGGTCTTAAAGCATCCCCCTCTCCACCATTTATCCTCATGTTGCGGCCCGCGTGAAATAGTTGACAAATGTATGCGGCCCAGCAGAAAATAAAGTTGAGTACCCTTGGGCTGAAATAAAAAAAAAATTTTTTTTAGACTTTATTTTATGTAAAGTACTCTTTAAGTTCATCGTTTTTGGCTAGAACTTCTGTTCACCGATGTTGGAGTGACCGGAGTGTAGTGGATTCATTTCTGGTGCCACATAACTATTCCGTTATAATCCTGTGCCTATGGATTTCTGACAAAAGTTACCTTCGAAAACAAGAGTTGAAGTCTAGGTTATGTAATAATCATATTTTGCGTCTACAACTTTTAATTTTTCTGTTTTTTTTCTTCCTCTTCCTCAGCCATTTTGCTCCTCACTGAGAGCGACGAAGCTTAAATATTGACTTAAAAAAATAACTCTTCCTCAGCCCAGTGGGGCGTCTCGAAGACATTTCGCAAGCTGCAGTAAGCAGCATGATGCAACGGCCATTTCTTCATTGTTTCATCCCTCGAGCATTGCGAAATCCACGTAAAGAGGAGAAAACAAGAAATGTGAAATCATAATGAATGGTAATCAAACCTCGTCCAGTTCATAGGCAATCAAAACTCCTACACTAGAGGCGACCAGGGGGTGGTGTTGCTTCATTCTTTGTGCAAAAAGAAGACTTCACATGTCTGAAACGTTGACACTGAAGAATATAATTTGAATCAAGTTTTCGGCTGGAGGTCGTATCAAATTTTAAGTTGGCGTCTCGTAAGGATTTTTTTTTTCGCCAGTTATGTCTGGACTGAGTGGTCAAATTCGCCAGCTTGTGGTCGGGGCTGTTTCAGACGAGTCGGGCGATCCGGACCTAATACCACTAAAGACACGTCATGTACGGAGTTTAATGCATGTTATATATATAAATTGTGCGATTATAGTTCCTAAGTTGGAGGGGGATGTCAGTTGGGGTGTCTCTTGGTTCAAAATCGCGAGAATCATATAGTCTTTACAGTAGAACGTCGTTTATCCGAACGTTTATTATCCGGATCAGTTTTTTTTTTTGTCAACTGTATGTACTGTATATGAATACGTTTTCGAACAGTCAAGGGTCCATCAAATACTGACTCGTTTTTCTGGGTTGGAAACAGCTATGGAGTGGTACGAAAAATAACCAGAGTGCTGTCCTACTCAATTACTGCTGCTCAAGACAATTAGAGACCTTGCAGCAAAAAAAAAAAAAACCCGAAACTGTACAATGGTACAGCGAAAAATAAGTGATTATTTTCCACAATAAAAGTAAAATTACGACATTTTGCACCTATTTTGCTTTTTCTTCAAGTACGTTTCTCGCATGGGATGATTTTCAATATTCGTATAGATAATATTCGGTTTCATATACTGCATGGATCGCATTCGGTTACCCGAACAATCGGGTATCCGAACGGTGTCCGGTCCCAGTTGATTTGGATAAACGATATTCTAGTGAATTTTGCTTTTCTGCTACGCCTCCTCAAAATAATGCTTAATGAGTATTCCAATTATACTGTGATTCTGTGTTTTAATCTATTTAACTAATTCAGCAAGTGAGAAAAATTCGTCGTTCATGTTCGCTTCTCTCTCTATTACTTTAATTTTTCAATTCACCCGTGCGAAGAACGGGTATACCAGCTGGTATACAATAAAGGATAATAGGTAGTGATTAAAAGGACTCGACACCCTTTGAGCATTTTTTTTTATTTATGTATTTAAAAATTACATTTTAGAACTTCATATAAAGTTTATTTAAAAAAATGATAAGAGATAAAATTTTTCGCATATTATTCATACAATTTTACAAATTTAATTTCTTTTAAGAAATTTGGAAATTTTTAAAATTTGACTCTTTTTGTGTTAATCAATTTTTTGACATGAAATTTTTGTAGTATTTCTGAGGATGTTTTAAACATCTTTAGGGATCGATTTTACAGTACCTTAATTAGTTTTGGAGAAAAATAATAAAATGTTGATATTATAAATATATATATATGCTAAAATTCAACCAAAAGCATAATATTGCCCACTTTTAATTTTTTTAGAAAACGAAATATTCAACTTACAGTAAAATGGATCCTTAATTTTGTTATATGCATTGCATATAAGACACAGGGAAAAAATGGAAGTGATTGGTAAATTGTGGTATTTTGAATGTGAAAAAACACAAACCGAGAAAAACAATTTTAAAGTTTATAATTCTGAAAATATAATTATTATAAGCTTAAATAAACATAAAATACCACACTAAAATATTAGCTATATATTTTTCTTCAAAATAAAATAATAAAATATAATATAAATCTTACTCCCCCGTCAACCACGCATCATTCGACTTGGAGAAGAACTTTATTTCTATGCCACCTCATCCATTTTCCCCCTACAAACGAGCAGAAATTTTTAACAATTTTTCTAAATTTTAATTGCTGCTGGTCCTCCATATTTATCAGAGTCCGTTGTAATCCTAACGAAACTCAAAACAGCATAAGTTTTGCGCTAGCATCTTGCTCTTCCTTCCATACATAGAATAAGGCACGCCATCTGCCAGCGCTGAAAAACAAAAAGCATAACTTTGGGAGTAGCAGCTAAATTTTTTCTTCTTCAGATGAGATATGCAAAATGCTTTTTTTCCCCACATAAAATTAACTCAATAAAAACTTCTTTACCCTTCAATCTGTATTGTTTAATTTTTCAATTTACCCGAGCAAAGAACGGGTATACCAGCTAGTTAGGCATAAAATTGGACTAAAAAGTTGGACGGAAAATGTACGTGTGATATGGCCTTAATGGATATGGTCACAAACTCATGGCGGGAGTGTCGCGGTTTCGAGTTCTAGTACCACTGAAGACCATCCATGTAGAAGGGAACGATCTATTGAGGCCCAATGCCCTCCTGTTGATGTGATAGTTAGGAGATGGAGGTGCCACCTCAGTTATCGTCCTCGTCACTTGACTGAGGTCCCTGGCCAAAGGCGTGTGTGTTTTAGAGAGTGACGTTAGTATAATTCTCACTGTCAATAGCAATCAGTTAATCACGTCTCCTCAAAATTTTGCTTAAAAAGAATTTAGATTAATATATTCTAGTTGGTTCTGTATTTCAATTTATTTAATTCAACAAGTAGGGCCCGGTGTTCGAGTGGTAGCGTATCGCGCTTCCACTCCACGGGTCTGGGTTCTATTCCCGGACTGGGCAAGGTTGACTCAACTTTTCATCTCTGCTGCAGTGGGTCGATAAATGTGTACCAAGCTTGCTTGGGGACATAAACACTGGGGGTCTCGCTTCAGACTGACCACCTGATCGGGACATCTGCTCACGCACCTCAGCGCCCAAAGGTCACGTATACTGGGATGGACACAGTAGGCCCTGGCCCTCATGGGCTGTTGCGCCACTGAGTTTAATTCAACAAGTAAAAAAAAATCATTGTTTATTCTGCACTTTTCTATAACGTGGGATTTAAACATGAATTTATTTATGTCCAGAGTCTGGCAACAGTTTACATTTGAGTTTGTTTTGAAAAATCTTTCGTGTAGAGAGACTGACTCAATCAATTTGTCAGAGTTCGTAAATCCTAACTTTGGTCTGATGTAGATGTATTACATTAGAGTGTAAACATTTTAACGAAAAAGCTTTGATTATTATTTCAATTGATAATAATTCGGAAAATAATGTGAAATTTACAAATCCCTAGTTCAGACTGTGTACAAAAAACTCTATAGGCAAAATATTATTATTATAGAAATATTTTTCATAAAAGGAGAATGTTCTGAAATTAGGCCATTCTATCTTCATAAAACTGCATTTAAATAATTTTTTTTATTGTAATACTATTCTTAAAACAATTTCATATGTATATTCTAATTCAGGCGATAGTAAGTTAAAAAAATTATTTATTTACACGTTTTTTCAAAATGACGATATCGAACCCAGTCAGATATCTTAATTGTAGAATAGATATTTTTATAATTAAAAAAAATAATTAAGTACTCTTTGTATAAATTCTGCAATTATTACCTTCATATAAAATAATTTCTGCATCTATCTTAACTGTTTACAAAACTTTATCGCAAGTGGTTTGAATGTAATGTTTAAGATAAATCCCATTGAAAAGAAACTCTTTTTGACATTTTTCGAGCAGTTAAGAACCATCTTAGAATCTTAGCACGCCGGCTGGGTGGCGTAGTTGGGCGTACAAGACCAGCGCCAAACCAAGTTTACGGGTCCAACTCCGGCCCAAGTCGGTGGATTTTCTTGATGCAAAAAATCGATAGCGTCCATGTCGTATGATCATCGGAATGTAAAAGATGCATAGAGTGCTTGTTTGGCCTGTTTGAAAAATTTGTTGTACAATTTCGCATCATCAGAGCCCAGGTGCCTAACTCTCTGGGAGATGAAACTGGGCGCCAAAATTACATTACCTGCAATTGGCTTTCTGCCTACATGGTGCCGCACTAAAAAGCTCCCGGGAATGTACTAGGACTACAAAGGTAAACTACTACTCCACAGCCCCATTAGAAATACAAAACAATATCTTAGCACTACGCTTTCCCTCTTGTGCGTGGTCGCGGTATCCTAGTAGTCTAGTACCACAGAAGATTCACCGTGCAGAGGGGGCCAATGCATGTTAAATACGTCGAGGCTCGAACGTCCTCCCATTGGTGTGGTGTGGAAGTTAGGAGAGAAGAGTACCAGCTCCAGGTGTCATCCTTGTCATTTGACCAGGGTTCAAGATGACGAAGTTCGTAGCCAAAGGCCCTCAAATAACTGAACTGTGTGACATTAATAATCACTCACTATACCGGCTGGGTGGCGTAGTTGGATTGTCGCTGGCCTTCCGTACCCAAGGTTGGGGATTCGACCCCGGTTTAAGTCGGTGGATTTTTCTGATGCAAAAAAATCGACACTGGCCATATCGTATGTTTATACGGCATGTAAAAGATTCCTTGAGTGTCCGTTTGGCTTGGATGCTCTCGGCAAAAATCAAATTCCTAACTACAAATTTCGCATCGCCAGAGCTCAGGTGCCTCCCTCTGGGGAAGAAACTGGGCGTCAAAATTACTTGCGAAAATTGGTGTCATCTAAATGGTGCCGCACTAAAAAGTGAAACCAGGTCCTGGGGAATGTACTAGGTCTGCAAAGGTAGAAATACCAATACGCAGCCCCATTACAGGGGGGAAAAATCACTCACTTCCCTATCGCGCTCAGGGTGCAATTTGAGAACTTTGGTCTAATGTACTGTCACAACCAGTCCTATCAGCGAGTAAAGAGTTCATTATTAGAATGGACACGCAGAAAGGTTTCGCAATAATCCCATGCAGCAAAGCAATTGGCGATTGTATGGTAATAAATTTTCTTCTTTTTCCTCTACTCTATCCGTAACGATTATTCCGCCAATTAAGCAGCCATACGCATTGGTGGAATGCGTGTATCCAATTACGCACCGGACTGGCAATCGGACCTTTGGCCGGCCTCCGGGATCGACCTGTTGTCCTTCAACTTCTTTCTTTCTTTGTCTTCTTTCTCGTTTTCCGCATCCAAAGTAATCATTATCTTTCTGAGGCGCAAAACACTTTTTATCAGTGGATATCTTCGTAGGGCTTCCGCTTGTTTTGATTGTTTTCAGAAGTGTTTATGGAGGATTAGAAAAGATATATTCGATAAACATCAAAATGCATTATGTATGAAGTGTCTACGTGTGTGTGGTAGCTGTCCATTTTCGGGTTGCGATAATAATTGACGCGAAATGATTGAAAAAGAAATTGCACTGCACCCGTGAACTTCTGACACTGCGTAGCAATTTTCTCTAATTTCGGGGCTTGGGTTCTGTGTACACTCACTTTATATCGTATAGTGTGTTTTGTTAGTGGGTCAATTGGATAAATTCATCTCGCAAATGTTTAACATTTTTGTCGCTTTGTTGCTTTTGATCTTGCCGGTAGTGTTTCAAGATAAAATGCAGCAAAGCGATTCAATTAACTATTTTATTATTTCAGAAAACTCTTATTTTGGAGAAACTTTTTTGTTAAGTATAGTTTATATTAATTAAAAAACCTCTGAACATAAAAATTTTTTTTCTTTTTTTTTTTAAAACTTAATTGTTGGGTACTGAAGATTACTAAACGGAATTTTCTTTAGAACTTCTTCATACCACCACTGTATGTTGAAGGAAAAAGAATGCAAGAAAGAAAAAAAAATTCTTCTTCCATCCGAAAAAAACCAGAGACTAACAGTTTTATAAGTAATTCATATTTGTCAAAGACTAAATGAGATGTAAAGATCGAAGATTCAATTACACGAATCTGCGAATTACTGTAAAATCCGGCGTATAACGCGCACTTTTAACACAAAAAATAAAAAACGAAATTTAAGGGTGCGCGTTATACGCCGGATATAAAAAAATATTATTAAAAATTAAAAAAAAAAAAAAGAGGAGAGAGAGAGAGCTTAAAAAAAATTAGGCTTTTTATAACGAAATACAGTTTATTTAAAATAAATGACATTCTTCATGAAATTAAAGGGTTGTAGTTCTAGAAGTATGCTATTTCTTCAAAATCTTGGGATAATACCTCAAATAAATTACTTCAAAACGTAAAAGTATTGCTAGGTTTCTTCGTAAGAGGGGGTGCGCGTTATACGGCGAATATATCTTAAAATTAAAAAATACAGTTCGAAAGTATAGGTGCGCGCTATACGCCGGATTTTACGGTAGTTATGTTTAACTCCGTGCAACCCCCCTCCCCGGGGGTTGATTTTCGGAAAACTAGTTTTTAGTGGAACTCTATTTCCTGAAGGGAAAATACCCGCAAAATTTCAAGTCTAATAGTTAAAAAACGGAGATATTTATTAAAACCAACCTTGACTCCTCGTTACTCCCTCCTTCTTGGGGGTCAACTTTTGCAAAACTCTTTCCAAGTAGAATATTTCATGAAAGGAACATGCCTGCCAAATTTCAAGTCTTCATAGTTCAAAAATGGGAATATTTATTTATAACCCTTTATTTAAACTCCTCGCAAAACCTGTTTTATAGCGGATTGCTACTCCACGAAAGGAACATGTCTATCAAATTTCAAGTCTTTAGGTCTAATAGTTCCAGAGGTATTGCGATGAGTGGATGAGTCACTTTTCTCCTTTATATAAATAGATAAAATATAACATAACTATCGGTTACTGAAGCCAAAAAATAATGAAAACTGCAAGTAGAAGAATAATATATAAATATAAGAGCACACATGACTAATATACTTATGAAGAGGTGTTTAAATATTTTTAACAAAATGAAAAGGAAAAAACCTCCGTTTTTCGAAATAAATGTAATATTTTTTACATAAATAGGAATTTCCGAATTTTCTTGTATGAAGTTTTTTGCATTGTTATAGAAAATATCTCG
This sequence comes from Trichonephila inaurata madagascariensis, assembly GCA_019973955.1. Taxonomy (NCBI): domain Eukaryota; kingdom Metazoa; phylum Arthropoda; class Arachnida; order Araneae; family Nephilidae; genus Trichonephila; species Trichonephila inaurata. Next base: position 275,043 of record BMAV01008206.1, on the reverse strand, counting down.
CATAAAAACAAATTTTAGATATTTCCTTATTTATAAAGAACTCCTTAGCGTCTCTATGAAATAGTAATTAGTAAGATTAATAAAATAAATTAATAATGATTAATGAGAGATAAATCAACACACGTACTATTTTGTTTTTCTTGCCAGTAAAATAACAAAAAATAAACCTCTTCTCATAGATTGACATTTTGTTTGTGTCGTTCAGAACCGGAGATCAAATACACAAAAAATTCTCTAGGAGAAGTTGATTTGTATTGACAATTGACAAGAGGTCAGTCGGACTGTTTGTTGTGATTGAAAATGTTTTCGGCAAAGCTCTTAATTGCAGAACATTCTTCCTGGGGGCACGGTCGATAATAAAAAGATTGCGAACAGATGCTTAATCTCTTAGTTTCGTGTTGTTCTTCCTATCTTGTATTCAGAGGATGCTGAACTTTTGCATAGTTGCCATCGCACGTGTTGAAATAAAGAACCATAGGGGGACAAGGAAAAGTTTGTCATTGCATAATGGATATTTCATTATCTAACACATATATAAAACAGTTATTAATTCCTAATTAAAATTATTTAATAGCCACCCTTTAACAAACTTTCACGAGTTTTTAAAAATGAAATTTTTACGAAACACTTTTGATAACTGAATACAAATTTTAATAAAATACAAAGTTATGTATTTCATATTTCAAGCGATCGAATTTATTTTCCTGTTTTGATGACAGTTAACGTGACTGCGATAGTCAAATGGTTTTGGTCTCAAACTCGTGGTCGGATTGTTGCAGGTTCACTCATAGTATCATTGAAGACCCGTTATGTACAATACAAGGGGTCGATGCATGTTAAATCTATCGAGGCTCAATGTCCTCCCATTGATTTGATGTGGTAGTTTAGAGAGGGGGTTACCAGCTCTGTGTGGTGTCGTCCTTGTCACTTGACAGAGATTCAAAGTTACGAACTCCGTCGCCAGTTGCTCTCATGTTGCTTTGAATTGCGTGTTTTCCTCTCCCTCGAAAAATCTGTGCTTCCTACGTATATACTGCACGCAGTATAGAAATTATGTGATTCATGTTAAAGAAGTTCTATTTAAATTTGTCTGTCTATGAAAATAAGAATAAAATATTTTTCGTCGATAAAAGCTGAGTGTGCGTTGGCTGTTTTCTGGTGGATGGTTATTAGCTCTAAACCAGAGGTGGGCAGACTTTTCCAGGGTGCGGCCTACTTCTAATTTTTACAAGCTGTTGTGGTCCACCCAATGTCAGTGGTGCACACTAATCCGGACCCTTCCCCATAGTCTTTCATTTTGTTTCGATTGATTATAATCCCGTGTATAATACGTAAAAATTATTTAAGTATTTGTTATTAATTTTTTAAATTATTATTTAATGCTGATTATTTATTCTGTAATTTATTTTTGACTGTTTTTTGTTCCCGACAATCTACATAATTATATATATATATATATATATATATATATGTTTGGCTGCGTATTGGGGTATGATAAAAGAATGATAAACTTTCGACCCTCGATCCCGCCTTCCCCCTTGAAAAATTCTTGTTTGCGCCAATGCCCAGTGTCGTAGGTGTCGGGAAATAGGAAAAGGTCTATAATATTTATTATAAATTAATAATAAATAAGGAATATATACTTACAGAACCGAAATAAAAAAAAAATAACACTTTTTAAAACCGCGTTTAAAGCAAAACGCAAAATATATAAATATAATAATAATAGCCACGAATATAATAATATCAAATGATTCCTTTACTATCAAACAATTACAAATACATAAAAAAATAAAACATTTTTCTCTTGAGTTAGTTTTCGTTGTTATAGTCAGTACAAGACTTAGTCTGCATATACTCCAGCTAATCTTGAATATTTCCGTATATAATTTCTAAAATCTTCAGGAGGTCACATCAAAATACCTTGGCGGTCTACCGATCGATCGCGAATGCCCACCTCGGCTCTAAACTCTTTGGGTGAGCTCTATTTTGAGTATTTTGTAGTTTCAAAGTGCGTTGTTAATAAAAAAAAAAATCAAATTTGCTCGTTTCCAGGAGCAGTTACTCTTGGTGGGTTCACCGCAACTCTACTGTTTACTCACCACAGTTTGAACTATCACTGATTCTGAATGACTTTATCTAGATTTTTCTTCCAGATCTATCTATGGATCTTTAATTTCTCTTTTATCGAAAGAAGGTTCCATAAAATAAGAGTATCTTCTACTTGTAAATTTCTAGACTTTTCTATAACATTATTTTATAATAATATTGTTAAATAATTTTATAATTAACTCTTTAGTTCACGGGTGGGCAACCAGGACAGATAGAAAAACAAGTATAGGGAGAATGTTTTTTATACTTGGGTCGACATATATTAGTGAGCAAAAAGTTTTCCATGCATGAAGATCAAAAAGTGTAAATATAGATTCAAGTTGGCTGTGACATTAACTTTCAGGCTTTGATGAGAATTCAACATGCTATCTCACCGCTGATTTCAAAAAAGTTGTAGAAAAGTGTGAGGTGGTACATTTGTCTCATTAAACTGATTCTAAAATAAAATAGGCTTGCAGTTGTAGATAGAAATGAGCGCAATACAGCAAACGATAAATAAATTGAATAAAACTTCCACTATTTTATTTAACTTATAAATTGTACCAAAAAAAATCAATGAATATACCTTTTCTGAGATGCAGAGTTAACTAAGGAATGCAATTCTTTTAAAAATGTGCTATCCTCCGGTATCATCCTCTTGCACTCTGTGGCCCTCAAGGCAAAACAATCACACATGCCTGGTTTAGTTCTTGTTATGAATCTTCGAAATACAATTTTTTCTGCTGGACCCCCTGAAAGCTTTCATGTACTCTTAAGGGTATTTATTAATGAGAAGCCCAGTTGAAAAATACCGATTTCGGTAGTTGTAAAAAAAAGTCACGATTTACACATAGGTTGAAAATTACCATTTTAAAAAGGCCCCTCATTACAAATACCTCTGGGGGGGGGGGACCAGTGCGAGGGACTTGGCTAACAGTGCGTGGTATCTATTCTGATTAACCGTTGCTAATGGGCTTAAAATTCAACTAATGATTTACATTATAAACAGAAAAGAGTAACCGATAATAAAGTGTTTTAATTTTTGTTTGTTTGTTCGAAATTATTTATCATGTACATTTTGGTTAGAGATTCATTCTTAATAATAATAATAATAATACGGACTTCTTCTTTCAATACCTTGTATTAGTTGATCTGTTTGTGTGTTTCCAGCAATTTTTTATAAGCAAAAGAGAGCGGATACTAAATATTTCCTTTATGTATTGTCTTCCTACTCTGTTTTGTCTTTATATTCCCAAGATTCTAAGTCTCGATTATATGGTCGTCCACGTCACTTGAACATGGTTCAAAATGACGTGGTCCGTCGCCAAAAGCCCTCGTATAGCTGAACAGTGCGACGTTAATATTCACTCACTCATCCTGTATCGTATATCGGAGCTTAATACTTAATTTATTTCGAAGAATCAGTTGTTATTTTAAGTGAATTGATGCATTTTTTTTTCAGTTTGTAAATTAATATCATAATTGGTTTTCTTTGTGGCGGGATATTTTTATAAATGCCCTGTTAATACATTAATTATAACAATTTTCATAATCAACAACTAAAACAAAATTTTAAGAAATGTATTTTTAAAAATAGTTCATTTTTTTTTCTTTTTAAAAAAAATATAAGAAATTCGAATACGTGAAAATTTCTAACAAAAGTTTATGTTTTAAGAAAGTTCTTATAGTTTAGAATAAATCTAAAAAATCACATATCAAAAATTCTTGAATGTCGATATCATAAACAATATTTCATAGAGATTTCTTTTACTTTTCGTTCGACAGTAATTTGTATGCATTGGTTGATTTTGTTTTGATTCTAAAAAGCAGGTCATATTTTAAATCTTTTTTTATAATAAAATCTTATTTGATTTCTTATTTTTAACAATGAAGAATAAAAAAAAATCTTACCTTTGGAATGATTAGATATATTTAATCGGGAACATTTATTTTTGAAAATTTCCTCCCGTTTGCATTATTATTTATATACATTTTTTTTCTATTCGATAATTTCTGCAAAAAAGTCACTATTCATTTTTCTACTTAACACTACTTAGAAGAAAATTTATTATATAGTTTTCCCAAAGAAAAATTTCATGATTATATAATTTAAAATGTGTAAACTTATTGCCATAGAATTTTAAAGATATTATTTTCTCAAAAATCAAGAACACGTTTCTTTTGCTGAAAATATACAAATAAATATTAAATAAGGTATAAGTGTCCAACATTATCATAAAACATTATGTCCAACATTATCATATCTTTTTGTAGTTGAACTGTGTGCCCTTTTGAACAACAGAGGTATTATTTTGATTCATTCAGACATAGAATTGCTTTTTTAAAGAATACAATTTGTTTCTATTTTACATTGCTTTATTTGTATGTAAAAAAAAAAAAAAAAAATCGAATTCCTTAATACAATGTAATTTTTATAATATTTTCAAGATTCTTTTTTAAAATTTAGATTAGAATCATAGTTATAAATTAAATATATATTTCCTTGATAAAATATTCATATTATTTAATTGGCAATTATATGGCGTGATATTATTCCGAAAAACTGTTTATTGCAATAAATTGTTTGAAACTATTCTATACATTTTAATGATAGCGATGAATGGATATTATTTAAATTTTAATAATACAAAAAATAAAGCTCTTTTATATTAACAACAAACATTTAAATTTACTGTCCAAAAAAATCTAAATGGCTGTTTTATTTATTTTTGGAGGGCAACAGAAAAACTTAAAGGTAAACATCATTATTTTTTTGAATAAAATTCTAGAAAGCTATATTTTAAGCAATTTCCTGCCTTTGTTTTGTTCAAACTTATTTCAAAGAATCTCTATCATTTAAAACAAATTCTTTCTCTTGCAAGAAATTATTTTTAGAACTGTCCGAACTGCGGAATTAACGAAATTTTGAAGATATAATTACTTCAAAATTTTCATTTGCTTGCCAATTTACAACTTCAAAATGAGTCAACGATAAGTCAAAAACAGTTAATCAAAATTAGGACAATTTTATTCAAAAAACTCAATTCTGTGACCCGGACGTGATTTGAACACGCAACCTTCTGATCTGGAGTCAGACGCGCTACCGTTGCGCCACCAGGCCTCGCTTGCGAATAGCAGAGCATTGTTCTTAACGATAACAAATCGATTTTTCTCGCGTGCCACTTACAAATGCTGTTTTTGCTGAAAGACCGACTCTGCTTGACTTCGTTTCAATGCTTTATTTTTTTTTTTCCATAAATATGGAAAGGAGGAATTTCAAGTTCTTAAATTATAGTTTCAAAAGCAATTTGAAAAATCAGAAGCTCAAGAATTTGAACAGAGAGAAAATAATAAAATATGTTTTTAGTGTAAAATTCTCCTTTGCTATAATTAAATTGCAACGAAATTGCGAAACAAATGTACATCATCAATGTTAAAAATCATGGCACGGCATTTTTATACACAGCGAAAATCGTTTAACACGAAACTCAGGGGACTGAAATATATTTTTCCGCGTCGTGTTAAAAAAATATTTCAAAAACAAAATAAATGAATAAAAAAAATAAATATTCAACAAAATTAAGTTTATCAGAGGACATTTTATTTACATGTATATATTTTATAAAAACAAAGGTAACAAAAACATTCACAATGAAATGTTCAAGGTTTTGAAAAACCAAACATTTATTGAGCTTTTGAAAAATCTGATATTTTTCTTTGCGTTGCTTTTTTAAGCATCAAATTGTTCAATTTCGTCCATTTTGTTATTCATTTCTCCATTGAAATGTGCGTCTAAATAACTGCTCTTACTTTTCATGATGTTGTTTATTGGGATGATGTGGGATCAGAAGCTGCATAATTCATTTCCTTTTCTTCATCGGTATCGTACATCCATAGTGTTTTTTTTTTAGCTTTAAACAAACTCCAAAATGTGTGTATGACATCCCTAATTGGGGCTGCACACACATAGTCATCATCTACTGCAACGAATTCTTCCGATGATGAGCCTGAGTGGCTGGTGTTTCCGTACTTTATTTCCAGGACTGTTTTCGGTATAAGTACGAGAGCTCTAACTGAACGCGGAGCACATTTTCAGACAGAAAAATGATCGAATTTTTCCATGGAAATGTGCAGTATTATAATTCGTGCCTATGTTAACAATAGAGTGCTTTTAAAAATTTCAAAATATTTCGTGAATACTCTTTTTTGTTTTAATACGTGAAGGCAAAGCCCTTTTAACATTACGGTATAGGATAAAAAAAGCGAAACACATTTTATACCAGAAAAAATGAATCCACTCTGTTAAAAATGGAAAGTATGTTAAAAATTGCTGCTCTCTAAAGGATAGTGAAGCCAGAATATCATATTAATTTTTCATTTCTTTTACATCTGAAAAAATGTTTCAAATTCGGGTCCTATTCTTTAACATGAACCGAAAACAGCCTTAAGCGATTTTCGTTTCGTGTTAAGAGAAAAAAATACAGGAAAATACGTAGTAATTTGTGGGGATTGTTGTATTATTTCGTGTCAACCGATGTTTCGTCTTGAGCGTTAAACGTGTTTATATTTAAAAAAAATAGTATATCATGATAGAGTACTTTCTAGCTTATTTCTAGCCAAATTTTGAGGAATTTATAAGTATAAGTAACTCATTAAACAAACGTGTCAGGCTCGAAGGTTATAAAGAAGGCTTTATGGAGAGTGGGAAAAATATTTTTATAGAAAAACAGATTTATTCGAAATACATGCAATGAATGCAATAACGAGCAAAGAATAATCCATTCTAACTCTTGTTTTTGTTTTTTTAAATCTGAGAAATATCTCATCCATAGTTATCACATTTAAAACTAATTGAAGGTGTGAATATTATAGTTAAGTCTATATTCGACGAGAAATTTTATATTTTCGTTCTAAATTTAAATGACTGTTTTACTGCTTCCAACCATGAAAATTATGATTTTTTTAAAAAGTTTCCAATATTTTTCTACCCTGACTGCTAAATGTTTAAGTGACATGCTATTTGTGATTATGAATTAATATTTTTAATTTTATATTTTTTAAATTTAAATATATTTGCTAAGCTAAGTATTTAAGATGACATACCCATCATTAAAGTTTGTCTTCAAAAGGGAATCATACTGCATGCAGAGGGGACCGATGCACGTTAAATCTGTCAAGGCTCAATGTCCTCCCATTGGTGTGGTACGGTAGTTAGGAGACAGAGTTGCCAGCTCGGGTCTCGTCCTCGTCACTCGACCTTTGTTAAAAATGACGAGGTCCGTCTCTAGTAGCTATTGAATTGCTTCGAAGTAAGATGTGTGTTATTAAACCATCATCGGACCTAAGGGGCTTTCGTATTGGCTGTTGTCCACTTGCCACAATCAATGCGCTTCGTAATTTTAAGTCGCAGTCAGAAGACGAGATCGAAGCCTTGATCTGCTACTTCGCGCTCTACAATGAGATGACTTTGAGCCCCAAAGGGTTTAACGAGTATAAATTCCGCTACACGATACTGAGTGGATTCCAGCATGTTGCTCGATGGAGAATATATCCCTACGGTCCAGTGGCGCACACAAAAAAATTTCGAACCAGGATCCCCCTTGAAAGTTTAACATTCTCGTATCATACCTCTATTCTTCGTCAAACTTTTTTTTTTTTTGATTTTGTCGATTTGGGGACCAAAAAACAGTAAGAAATAAATTATTGAATTGATAATTAGCATTAATTAATAAAATAAATTAATAACACAAATACTCAATTAAATTTTACGTACTATATACATAGGATTATCTTCAATCAAAAAAATAACGATACTTATGGGGGGTGGGGGTGTTCCCGTTTCCCCCGCCCCCCTTGTGGGCATCACTGCTGCTAACTGATACTTATTTGGTTTGAGTCAACACATTGTCAACTTGCGTGTATTCAAACAATTGATTCTTATATAAAATCACAAATATTTAAAAGGAATTTGTCTTAAGAGCTTGTTATATGTATGATATACTTCAACATCCTTAAAATCTATGCATAGGTATGCAAAATATTTTTCATTTCACAATCAAAAAACGAGTTTTAAAGGAAGAGGAAGAACGTGTTGGTACTACAAAACGCGTAGTTCGACTGTACGCAAATGAGGAGCTGTGAGTGTCATTTATCTTCATTAGAACGAAATCTTATCTCTGCTTATGAAATATTGAGAAAGTCTTGCCGGGGCCGGATTAGCGACTTTGAATTTATCTTTGTGCACGTCTACCTGCAGAAGGAAGCGGAAGTAAAGCTCGCTTTTCCCGTCTACCGGTTCCTAACGCCGCTTCCTTACCCTGGATCCGGGCTGGAGATAAAGACAAACTACAAGTCATCCCATTCCTTAGGTTAACTCTTTAGCAAAAACACACTGAACGAGTAGTATAAAAAAATTTTTTTTTAAGTCTATTCCTACTTAGATCAACAAAGAAAAATTTTATTTTAGCTACTTATTGAATAGTTACAACTAATATATAAATATGTATATACATGGGACAAAATCACAACATTAAGTGGTCATTCATTTTTATTCATTATCATTAAAGCGTCGTATTGTCATCCAAAACAATCGTGAATATAAAATTTCAGTTTAACTGAATGCCTTAAAACGTGAGAATAAAATCTTTTAAAGTTTTGACCCAAGTCGCTAAAAATGAAACCAACGTGGTTGTATCTGTAATTCTTTAAGTAATTAGTTGCAGTCAATTAATTTTGATTATGATTAAATTATCGTATTTTTACCCAAAACAATAGTGTATAGAAAATTGCAGCTCAAATGAGCGCTTTAAAATGTGAGAAAAAAATCTTGTTTTGACATGTCGCCAAAAATGATGCCAACATGGCTGTACTTGTAATTCTTTGAATAATTAGTTTTAATCACTTAATTTTTATTAATTATGATTAAATTATACTGTATTGTCATCCAAAATAATCATGTATATAAAATTTCAGCTCAATGGAGCGCTTTAAAATGCATTTTATTAATGATTGAAAATTCCACGAAGATAAATAAATAAATATATAGAGAGTATGATTTAATAGTGTGTGTGGGGGGGGGGGATTGAAAAAATGAAAGGGAAAACTGATACATAATTCATACATTGTATAGATAGGCGTATTGTATGAGCTTCGATCTGCATTATACAAAATTTCAACTGCCCCCGATTGTGTGTTTGATTAAACAAAGTATATTAAACTTAATTGGTATAATCCCACGTCTTAGAGTGGCCACGGTAGTCTAGTGGTCAAGGTAACGGACTCGTAACTGCGTGTTAGGAGTTCGAACCTGGTACCGATGAAGACCCGCCGTGCAGAGGTGGCCGATGCACGTTTAATATGTCGAAGCTCAAATGTCCTCCCATAGGTGAGGTGTGGAAGTTTGGAGGGGGGTGCCAGTTCAAGTGTCGTCCACGTTACTTGACCAGGGTTCAAAATTAAGAGGTCCGTTGCCAAAAGCCCTCGTGTAGCTGAATAATGTGACGTTAATATTCACTCACTCAATCTCGCAATGCACTACTCTACAATTTTGTCAATTTTTGAGTAGATGGAAGTTGATAAGTTTGCTTATTAGACTAACGACTTCAGAATTATGAAAAGTGACGTTTACTGAATTATGAAAAAAATCTGAAAGATAATTCTAACTATATAAATTAACAGCAATTTTAAAATATTGGATGTCATTGATGGCAGAATTTAATTGCTTAAGAAAAACTGCATGTACTCTCTTCCGTTTCTGGTTCTACATATCTATGCGAACGAAGAGTTTTTCGTGTAAAAAAAATATTGAGTCCGCAAAGAAGTTTTAAAAACTAAATGCTTCAGTATTAAAATTGGAAGTTACCAATTATATCCCTGATGACGCGTAAGTATACGCGTTAAGTATAGCTTTGCAAGAACAAGGGGTTCCGATTAATATATATTAGTTAGTTAGTCCTCTACAAACGAGAGATGAATATCCAGCAATATATCAAAATCGAAAAACACATAGACATTAAGCAAACCACACAATGAAGGACACAAGATCAATCGAAATTTAAAAAAATTTATGCTTCAGTATTATAAACATATATAAAATAATTTATATAAAAAAATTGGGGTTGAACATGTTTTGTGACTAGCCAACCCCTTCCCCCTTTATGTTAATAATACTGAGCATAATCCTTTTGAAAATAATGGATAGGAATATTTAAATCCATTACAATATAGAGGTAACTTACCTAAAAATTGCACTTAAAAATGCAGAGCCCGCGCTGAATCTGAGTGTAATATGAATAAGTTATTGCCAGATTCTGGACCCAAATGCAGATTCAAAGCATTTGAATAGCTGAAATGTAGCACTTAACAAAAATATTAAAAAGACTAAAAATTAAAAATAGGTTTATTGACTATCATAACTTTAGTGACACTTGTTATATATGAATAAAATAATCATAATTAATTTTATCTAATATTAGAATAAGGAGGTAACTATAATTAGGAAAAATGATAAATGTATAGTAATAAACTATCATTATTCTAATGAATTTTAATAAATAAATAAATATATATATAAATATATATTGGGGAGGGGAAATACTCACATTTTATGTTGGTTATTTTTATGGTAATAAACATCTTTAAATGATGCAAAATTAACACATAATAAAACTTTAATCTATATTCCTGATCTCTCTGACCTAAATGTGCATGCATTGTCGCGGGAATCGAATTGTTTCAAATATGTCCTACAGCGAGGTCCCCGGAATCATATCGGTGGATTGGTTTGACACGCGTCACAGCTACTCCTAAAATACATATTTGGTTGCTAGATGGATAATGAAATGTATTCACTAATATTCCATTAATCAAATTAATACATAAAGCAAAGGATGCATTTTTTATTTTTTGTTTGCTGTATAATTTCCATGTTTACCTTCCAGGAATTTAATTTTTTTTCATTAGCCAATTTCATACTTAAAAAAAAATCATACATCTTCTGAGTGGCAATCTGGGCGAGAGATAAAAAACAAAAACAAAAAATAAATTCGGCCAGTGTAACACTTTTGGTATACACGAGTCGACATCCGTTTTCCATTATTATATTTTGATTTATCATGCATCAATTCTTTTTTTTTTCAGCGGCAAATGTTTGGATGCGGGAAATAAAATTCGATTCACTAACCCAATTGCTTTTATGGAACCTTCTGTTGCAACATTTTTCGTTTAACATTTTCACCTACTAACATTCTTTATTGCGAAGTGTCTGACTTAAAAAAAATACTTAAAAAAGTGTGTTTTTTAAAAAATGCAATTGTGTATTTCTGGGATATAAGCTCACGCATGAGATTATTATCTGAACACATAACCTTAACATGAAATGATCAAATCGTTGCTAGGTCGTGAACTCGTGGCCAGCGTTCCTTCTGTTGATTCGTGCTGTTTTTGGAAGCCGATACACGTTTAATCTGTCGAAACTCAAAGTCATCCCGTTGGTGTAGTGGGGAAGTTTGGAGAGTAGGATGCTATAGTTCAGGTATCGTCATTGTTACTTGAACGATATTGAATATTACGAGAAAACCTCTAATAGCTCTCATGTAGCTTCAAAACAGTGCAGTAAATAAACAATAAACAACTCGATATTGTTTTTATCGAAAACTGATAAAATAATTCATATACATAAATACTAATTGGGGCTCAAGGAAGTAAGAAAATAAAAATAAAACAACAAAGGAAACAAATTAAAAAAAATAAAACAATGAAATTTTACAGATTTAATTAAAAAGAAATAAAACAGAATGCAATTTTCTGTGAAAGTTCTCACTCTAAGAACATCAAACAAACTGATAAAGACGAATCTATAAAATCTTGCTCTTTCGCGCACAAGGTATATACATTTCCTTCTAAAAAGTATGGAAAAATCACTGAGCATTTTTATATATCATATTTATACACAACACGGTACCTTTTTTGATGACACAAAATCTATTTATTTGCTATATTAGTTTTGCAAACTCTTTACATAAATCTCGATAAACAATCATCAGATCTCGGAAGTGTCGAGCCGTTTTTCATTTAAATTTGATTTCTCAGACTTGCAATAAATTTAAAGCCCTAGGAAGGAAGCTAGAAGTTAATTAATGAATTTAGTTCCATTCTGTTGACAGCCTTTTTTTTCTTAGACGGACCAGTATTTTTTGAGAATTTTTCGACCAATATCATGCAAAAGTTAGAATAAAAAATGTTAATATTTCTGAAACCAGTTGGAAAGAATCCCAACAAATTACTATACAAGGTGTTTCACTGCTAGACAGTCATCGTGATGTGAAAATAGCATAACAAAATACCAGAAAATCAACCTGAATAATACAATCATATATCATAAAAACTCTTCGAATTTCAAAGGAATATAACCATGTATACTTTCATTAAGTCAGACACTTCGCGTTTTAACAGTTTTGCTTTATTAACAACTGGTATTGCTATAAAATGGAATTTTTCTACTTTGGTCTGGATTGTTTTGCGTAATATTGTAAGGTAAGAATTTTTTTAAACAATTTATTTTGCATCTTTGCAGCTTCATAGCCATTGCTATCAAACGTATAGCTTCTGATCTTTGATCTTTCACCACCTAATTGCTTCATTAAGTTTTTACGGCTTTCAGAATCTTTTTTTTTTTTCAATATGAATATAATGCTTACGGCTTTCAATGTCATTTTATTTAATATACTTTGCAACATAAATGGTTTTGTTTACGCAATGAATGTGTTGATTTAAATCAAGAATTTACCGATGGCAAAAATTGTCGAACAAAAAACCCCATCTATTATATGTAATGAATATGATGTAAAATGTAATAAGTACCTCTTTTATCACTAAAGTTTTATTATTCATCATTTCTTGATAAATGTAAGTGTTTCTGTACTTTTTCACACTGTGGAATATCTTTATTGCCTCTGTAAAGGACATATTAAAATTAATTATGATACATTTTAGTTGAAGCATATTACCTTTTTACTCTCCCCTGGATGTATTTTTACGACGATAGATGTCGCTCGTTTTTAGATAAGTTTACTTTCCTAAAAACAAATCCTCTAGAACAGATAGGGTACCGTGCGTCATTATTGATTTTTGTGGGTTGACGATTCACCGAGAACACTTGAAATGTAATAAAGTTGTCAGAAAAAAAATTGCACATATATCTCAACCAAAACTCGCCAATTTTCAAATTGTGACCAATGGAGGACAACTCTTACGTTACTCCAATTCCTTGTTATTTCATTTTCACTTTAAAATCAATGAAGGTAACAAAATTATGGAGATTGTCTCGCGACTGAATCTTCTCTGAAAAATTTTGAAAAAAAATGGCAACAAAAAAGTAGTCCTAAATGTACCAATTTAAGAAATCAAAATGCACAGTTCTTCAATTTTTATTTCTCCCATCCCTGAATGACGAAGGAAGTATAATTTGTTTACTTCCGACGTAATGCATTTGTGTTACCTGATACATATAATAAAATTTAATTGCTTCAAAAATTTAATTAGAAATTTAGATCATGTCCTTGCACATGATTTTAACATTTCGTAAGACGTTTGTTCATTTGTTGTCATCAATTTCGACTTCAGTTAACTTCTTTTAAATTAGCTATAATTATATACATAATACTACTAAAAATACATTAAGTAGTATAATTGGTATTTTTTCTTTTTAAATGTTAATTGTATCACTTTTTTTTATTCCTTACGAATCCTAGTAATTCTACTTCGACAATTTTGTAGAATGTATAAAATATTTTATTTATTTTATATATCAACCTACCAACTGAATTTGTCAAGCCCCCCCCCTCCTCCCTTTTTTTCTTTTGTTTTCGTTTCAATCAAGTTATAAAACAAAGTTTTCACAGCAACTGCTCCTAAACGTTATACTTTTTCTTAAAAAAACATCTCTTCTGGAATCCTATTTAAGAATTTGACATATAATATTTTTTAAACATTATTTAAACGTTCTATACTATTTCTCAATTGTAATCGCAACTTTGTTAAAAAATTTTATTTTTAAAAAAGTAACGTTTTTTTCGATTGGAAGGTGAATAATCAGGAATTTTAAATGACTACCAAAAACTATAAGTTTTATCAACAATTATTTATGTACCACAATTTTAATGTTATTTTTCACTCAATATCTTTTTATTCATTTTAATACAAATTAATTATATTATGCATCTAAACTAAACTCAGTGGCGCAACAGCCCATAGAGGACCAAGGTCTACTGTGCCCGTCTCGGCTTACGTGACCTTGGGCACTGAGGTGCATGAGCAGATGTTCTGCTCAGGCGTCAATCTGAAGAGAAACCCTCGGTGTTTAGTTCCAAGCAAGCTTGGTACTTTGTCGACCCACTCACCCATTAAAAGCTGAAAACACATCTAGATAGCAATAATTTTCAAAAATTGAATTTATACTTTTTTTCCAACTCAATTCAACAAATTTTACCTGAAGAATTTATTGAATTTCCTCTTAGTAAATGTGAAATTTAATTCTTGAAGTTTGTATGTATTCTTATAAAAATAATATCTAATTTATAAAAAGTGCTGGATTATTCATTATCAATCAAAACCGAATTAATACAATACGTAAATATTACACCTACCATCATTTTATTTTCAAATTTTCATCCTAAAACTAATCAAGCTGAAAATTTTTCGACTTATTAAAAATATAGTATATTATATAAATGATATGAGTTTTTTTAAACACGATTTATATAATTACACTATCCTATGATAAAATAGAATTTTTCTTCTATACTGCCCGTACTTTTTTTTCTTTTGTAAAAATAAACTATTAAAATGTGATTTTACATGTAAATGAACAAAGTTATGTACGATGAAAAAATGCATACAAATTCTCTTTTACTTCTCTCGCCAATCCCCTCCCTCCCCCTTCATCCCTCCAGAAAAGCATTTTGCACTTTTTAACTTGTGGAACCTTGTGAAACGTTCGAAAAGATCAATTGGACTGTAAAGAGTTAAATATTTACATATGTATTCGTATATTTTTCTTATTAAAAAAATACTTTTATTTATTTTTTTTTGCATATTAATTTGATATAATTTTTTACTTTTTGCTTCACTTTTAGCATTATCCGTAATTTTTCAAAACAGTGCGGTTGCAAAAATTTCATTTTGAATAAGTGCTTGCAATAAAATTCATATCTACTGAAAAAATTCAGAGAAATATATTTCTTGTCTAATGGTTTTTCTTATTTAGAGTTTGATGGGGAAAACTCTAGCTTGCTTGGATAATTTTCGATATACAGTAGTCTCAATTGCGTCAGTTTATGCATTTTTTTATCTATGGTTATAGTTTTTAATTACGAAATTTTTTCTAATTTGTCTTTTAGCTAACACTGAATTAGCTACCAAAAAAATGAATCAATTTTCAGAAATATATTTGGATTTTAATAAATTTGTCTTGTAATTCGTGTAAGATTATAATAAAATTCGAATAGAAATTAATCAATATTTTATAAATCGATTGATGTATTGTAATAATTTATACGTAATCAAGAATCGGAAAAAAAGAATGAACTGAAATAGAATCAAATTATACTAAAGAATTTTGTGCCAGTAGTGAGGCCGCCATATTTATCTCGAGAACTGTTTCTTTGCATTTGGCTTTTTTTATGGCATATTTTTGGGTCAGAATATTTTTACACATAACTTTTGCCAAGTCATATGAAAAAATAATTATTTTAATTAGTTGGATTGTCGTGAGTTTGGGTCATTAGAGCAAGAAAATGAATTCGAAAGTTCGACATACGAAATATTCTCGTAAAAAAAATTGATTCCTAAAAAAACATGAACATGTATTCCTTTGATAGTTTAAAACTTTTTTTTACCAAATTTTCCGTAAATATATTTTTTTATCAGAGTAGTGCTACGTATTTCCTTGTTCTTTATATTTCCTTGTTAATGTTCACGATAAAGTTTAACCCTTAAATGCATGATTTTCTTTGTTTTGAATTTTTTTAAAGAAAATAATTTTTCATAGGAAGTTCGTCACAGGTTACGTAAAAAAAAACTTTTTAATAAAATCCAGGTATTAATATTGAGCCTTTATTTTTTGAAAAATTTGTTGCAGATTTTAGACAACATACAGTACTTTCCCAAAATTTAGCACATATCCAATAAAATTTTTCAATGCAACATCAAACACAATGATAGCTTACCTGAAAACAGATTGGAAGTAATTGTTTTTTTTTCATTAGAAAAATCGCTCCTTTACTGTGTGGAAACTCTCGAAAATAGATATCTCTCTAAGTAACACTCTGCACTTTATCACACTCATCCCATTAAAATACATATACATAATTTTTTATAGGTTAAAGAGAGAGAGAGAGAGAGTTACTACATGTAATGTTTTTTTACATGTTATTGCATCCCGTTAAGCCAGTAAGCTAACATTTATTAGTTACGCAAAAGTCCTAGAAGGTCAAGGTCATTACAAATTTTAAAAAAATTCAAGGTGAAATTAACGTGAAATATATAACTTTCCCACCAAAAGTAGTGTTAAGTTTTTCTTATAAGATTTATTGTCTATGATCAACTTGCGTTCGGAAACGCATACTCAGTTTTGTGAATAACATTTAGTAGAACTAGAAGGTAGACAACACATATATTGATAACACTGTATATTTAAGTATTAAAGATCATAAAAGTGGGATTTAAAAGCAGTTTGTGTGTGTGAAGTCATCAAAGATAGGGTTTGCAGTTGTAAAAAATGTCAAATACCTTGCAAAGCTGTTCCGCTTGTTTTTGCTTTTGCTTAAAATATGTAATCCCTATTTAAATGTTTCCTTTAAGTATTCCTTAAAAACAATAAATTTTTTGCATTCATAAACTCTAACTAAATGTCTCTATTTTTTATTTGCAGAGAGGTGTCCATCATCATTTTCGCAGTTGTATCGATCGCTTGTGTGTCCTCAACCTTCTTCAAAAAAGACGATGACGAGGGCAGACATTTTGGTCTCCTCCCCAGACCAAAACCCTTCCCCCTCTTCTCTAGACCGGACAAAGACACTGACAAGAACCATTCCCCGGATATAATAACTCATCTGGGTAACGTTCTAAGCGGAGGTACCATCGGTGTCCAATTCGAGACCCGACCGCTGGGTGTCCTGGGGGGCATTTTGGAACACGCCAAAAAGATTGTTCCGGGCGGAGATGGAAAGGACGTGGTTGGACATCCCAACAAGGAGAAACTCCCTGCTGAAAAAGACCCTTGGAAAGACGACAAAGATTTGATAGCTGAAAAACCGGATGAAGAGAATGAAAAAGAATGGGAAATGAAAAAACCGGACAAAAATGCTGGACTCTCATGGGATGACATTGGAGAAGAACCTGAAGGTTATGGCACTGAGGTCCCAATCGAGGACATAATTCAGCCTCGCCTTAGACCCAAGAGATTTATCGAGTCCAAAATTTATCACGTTCCTCTAACATACCGATCCAACGGTAAACCGTACCTGGTGAAGATCAAGAACCGAAACGAACTGGATGATTCTAAACCAGTCAGTGTTTGACCGAAGATATGACATTTGTGAACTGTTCGTATGTTGGACAGATCCCACGAAACCCATACTTCCCTTTGATATCCGTTGCACCTTTAAAATTCCTACAGGATTCCATTACTTATTTTGTAGGTGCCATAGTTATGTAGGGGAAGTATGTATGTGTAATTATGTGTGTCAGACTTTTTGGGATGTTAAGTATAGTAAATTGTATGGAACATGAGACATACGAGGGACGTTCCGATTGTAATTTTCGTCCTTTTTTTCTTACTCGGAAGCTTTATTACCACAGAAATTAAACCAACAGCTTGTACTGTTTTTTGACGTAGTCGCCCCCGACATTGAGACATTGGTCGTAACTTGCAATCGGTATGAAGAATCCACTCTGGTAAAATTCCGTGCCCTTTCAAAGCTGTGAATTGTCGCACAGCCTGCTGTATTTCGGTACTGATTTGTATAGATTTTTCCCTCACTAGTGAACTTGTTATTGTCCAAGTCATTCAGGTGGCCTTGGCTTCTGTAGTAATGAGGTGCACCCATGTCTCATGGACTGTGAACGGAACTCTGTACTCTTTCTAGCCCTGATTTTTCGGTAACCAAAAACATCATGGATCATATGATGCGCACGAGTGATCTCAATGTAGTGATAAATTTGACACTATGCGCGATCCGGATACATTATGTCCTGAACTTAAGCAATGTTTTCATTTGTGGATTGGAAGAGACGCCCACTTTGACCTTCATCCTCGACATCTTGCCTTCCTTCATTGAACATGCAGCACTAGTTTGATGAAACATGGGCTCTTCACAGTACTTGGTGTGCAAGTATCCATGGCTACTCTCACGTGTCCATTCATACTGTATAACATCATGCACTTCCATTGGTGGCCAAGTTATCAGTACACGTCTGTCTGCCATCGGGATTTGTACTCGAATAATCTATGGCACGCCAGTCTGCAACTACTCTCTCTTTCTCTCTTTAGGCTCTTTACAAATGCATCCTTCTTCGTACGATGAAGCTACTTCCATCAGTCAACAACCAGCAGAGAATGTAATTCCTTATAGTAATTTTTTTTCACATGGAGTACCATCTTCCATTTAAAAAGACTCAACTTGCTTTTGGAACGTCCCTCATAGATAACACATTTCGACTATCAGATGTCTTAAACAAGTTAGAATTAATGGCAACTTTTGAGACAGGGGATACCACTGGACGAAAGGAGAGAATAATTTTGGGGGAAAATCGTAGAGAAATATTTTTAACTTTATCAATGTACAGAAGTGTTATTTTTTCCCATGATAGTTGTTGCGCATTTGAACATTTTATGTCTAATGTGTATTTCGGAACATTCGGTCTTCCTAAAGATTCTAGCATTGATGTAGAACTTCCCATCTTCAAAATGGCTGCACATCAGGGATGTCTTAAGGCATGGGCCAACTAGGCCCGGGTCCAAGATCTCACCTTCAGTGGGGGCCTTGTTTTGTTCTTGACTCAGTCTTAATAAGGCAATGATCCGGATAATTTCAATGATTAAATAGTATTCCTGGACATATTCTCCAAAAAACAGAATTTCAAACTGCCTGCCAACAGGCAAAAGTAGTAAGTGTTATTATGTGATGACCGTTGTCCATGTCTAGGCCTAGGCCTAATACCATAAACAATCATTAAACTCATTTAGTCGAAATACGACCATCGGTCGAGCCAGTTGTGTCTAGTTTTGTGAGATTGTGAGTCGTGCACATTTATTTGTTTCAAATTACTGTTTATACGAGCATTTGACAATGCATGCTATATATTGTCTATTTTTAAAAATTA
This sequence comes from Trichonephila inaurata madagascariensis, assembly GCA_019973955.1. NCBI lineage: Eukaryota > Metazoa > Arthropoda > Arachnida > Araneae > Nephilidae > Trichonephila > Trichonephila inaurata. The sequence goes on along the minus strand of BMAV01008206.1, from coordinate 255,570 downwards.
TAGGTAGGGCCTACTTCTGCATAGGAGTTCAGGGCCTCGGAAAAGATTTTTTTAGGTCTAGGGACTCCTTAAGACACCCCTGTTGCGCATTAGAATATTTCATCTTCACATAAACGTAAAAGAAAAGTTTTAACATTGTTTTCTGAGTTTTATTAATGATATTAAAATTAGATATTTTTGGTGGTGTGTGCGTGTTAAAAAACCGACCTCTGAATCCTAGGACATTTTTTTATCCCATATTTTATTATTTTATTCGTTTATATCAGAGTTGATCCCTTTTTAGGGTGTGTAAAATGTGTTTCAAACTTCGTCTCTTTCCTTAATACTAAGTTAGTTTTCACGTTACATGTTAAAGGAAAAAAGTGCTTATGCTTTTCAAATTTATAAACATCGATATTATAAACACATGTATCAATCTTAACGTAGGAACCTTTCATGAAGATTGAGATTTTTCTGTCTGAAAATGAGATCAGTTTGCTTCAGGCTGTTTTACTTTTGATGATTAATTGATTCATTGTTTACTAACATCGCACTTCAAAAGCAACACAGAGGCTATTTTAAATTTGGCGAAAACATCCTTAAATTCGGTAGACTATTATTTCTTTCGCCAAGTGAAAAGTTAACGGAAACAAGTAATATAAAAAAATTTTTTAAGTCAATTCCTACTTTGAATGAATGAATAGAAGTTATTTTATTAACGATTGAAAATTTGAACAAGATATATATATTGGAAAGATAGGAAGGGATAGCATGATCTGTCTGCATTAGTGTAACAATGCACACCTGGTTAGGCTAGTTTGGGTGAAAAATCGGTTTTCAACGCCATTTTTTGTCTTTGTTGTAACAATGTAAATGTTAAAACAATGGAGACTAATCTAAGTTGGCATCCAAAACCAGCAATTAATTAAATTAAATGATTGGATGAATAGAAAGTATTTTATGAACGATTGAAAATTTGAACAAGATATATCTATAAATATAAATATATATAGAGAGAGAGAGAGAGAGTGAGCTAATAGTAGGAATTGAAAAAACAATAATGCAATGTTTTCAACCATGTGTCGTGGGCTTAGAATACTAGTTCATCAAGCAAGCAGAAATAAAGTTTTATATTTTAATATTTGGAGATTTCCTTTTGGCAACGAGAGGAAAAAAGGAAGATTGTAAGAATTCTGGCTTGTTAATTAAAAATGTTCTTAAAAATGATTATGGTCTTTAATTTTTGCTTTTGTCATAAATAGAAATAACACAAGGGAAAACTAACCATTTGGGTTTTATCAGTAAATACCAAATGTGGAATTAATGAAAGTGTAAAATCTATGAATACAGAATCATTTTTTAAGGACAACTTCAGAAGGTGACACTAATAAGCAACCAATCAATTAATGAAACGCATATTACTTAATTTAAAACTTTGTAATTAGTTTTATGTTTGAAACTAAAAAAAAGACTTTTTGATGTGGTGCTGAAAGGAGACAAAAGGCAACTAAATGTGTTAATATGTGTTTTCCTGAGAACATTTCACGTGTTTATTCGATATAAAACTGTACGTAAAATTTATTTCGAACTCTGTCAATATTTATCATGCCTTGTATGTAAATTTGCTTTGAGATGTTTTTACGCAATATCGCATTCTTAAAATTGTTATTTTTAATAAAAAATAAAGCTTTCTTCTCTAATTTGTCTTTTTTTTTTTAATAAAACTTTTGTATAAGAAATTTAAAAAAAAATTCCTTTATGAGAGCTATGTGTACATGTATTAGTGTATAATTTTCTCAATGTGTGTTATAATTGATTTCCTTACAAAAGTATATGCATTTATTTGGAAACGGTGCTTTTTTTCTGGTTTTTTTCTTATTTTCGAATGTTTAAATGAGACTAATATTTTTGAGGGGTTATATATTATTTAGGTCATCATATTCCAGTTATCTATGCGAAAATAAATCAAGACAACAATTTCAAAATACAATGAATATATTATGTTTATTACTGAAATATATATATTCCTCATTAATTTACTCCTACAGACAACTCTTTAAATAATTTCATTCCATTTTTAAGTTAGATTTTAGATACTTGGATGTTGGCGAAAATTCAAATGAAATTGGTGGCAGTTAAGTAACTTACACTAAATCATTTTCACATAAGGCGATTATTCTATCGACTGGGCGCATGCTCAATGTATTATGCTTCATAGAATCAACGGAGATAAAAAAAAATAATAAGCTCGATAAAAATGTATTATTTTTGGTGCGGAATTTTATCGTTATGAAGTTTGTATACCAGTGCCCAGTGGTTACACTTCAAACTAGACAGACTTTTGCCGAGTTAAATGTTTTCTCTCTGATTCACGATTTCACACTTTTTTGATATCTCCTGTATCTTAATTCAAAATTAAAATCTTTTCTTTATGGCTGTATTACTATGCTCTTTCTTGCACTGTAATGCGTCTCTGTGCCCAATTTCGTGGCAACGTGGCGAATAGTTCATCAGATTCTAGATTTTGTGTTTGTGACCTTCATTTTGTGGACATTATTAAAATAATATCGAATCTCCTATTAAATATCTCCTATTAAAATAATATCGAATTCACTAAAATTTGACTGAAAATTTCCAGTTATTTGTTTTAATCTGGAATCAACCTTCAATAATAATTGAGCACTGATTATACTTATCTCATCAATGATTATGACTTTTATGTATTTGAAAAGAGTTCTGCATTGTTGAGCAGTTTTAGAATGTAACGGAAGTAATCTTGATAAAGAAATTATTAAAGCTGTATGGACAGTCGTTCCTGAAGTAGCTACTGCTGCTTTACCAGTTGAAGCACAAGTTATATATGCATGACAGTATCCATCATTGTTCGTACAGTGATTATAAATTTCCATCAAAAGTTTAATGACGAATGTTTTACCGCATCCGGCAGGACCGGTAAAAAATATTTGAAATGGAGTTCGATATGATGATAAAAGATAAGAAATAACATAAAGTAAAAGTTATTTTTGTGTGTGTTTTTCGTTTGACATTGTCACTAATTGATAGAAATCTTCTTTGGGTATTAAATTTTCTTTTTTTTTCTGCAATAGTAGTAAATTTTAAAAAAAGTAGTTGGTAATGTTGCTAAGTATATGCCATTATTGAAACAAAAATAAAATTTTCATTCGCAATTTTTTCCCTCGCCAAAATCAGTGATTTTCATTTGTCTCCAGTTTTTCTTGTGTAACCCCTGAGAAAATGTGACGTGATGAAGCAGATGTTGATTGCCAATTTGGCGCGAAACTGGTTTTCGTCACCAAACCCTTGGCTTTTCGTAAAATCGCTTTTTTCATTAAAGTTTTTATTTTTTGAAGGCTTAATTTTTTTAAGTTAATGGCTTACAATTTCATACACCGATTAAAAACAATAGTAATTTTTAAACAAATATCTAAGAATAATTTTTTAGTAAAAAATTCTCGTAAAAAGGCTAATAGACGAAAAACACCGAAAATTTTTTAAAAACCGTAATTTTTAAGCAATGCTTTCAATTGTTGTACAGATTATGGATAATATAGTTCTACAGAAAGAAAAAAAGTTTCGTGAGATTACTTTTATAAATTACGAAGTTATTTAATATTTACTTATAAAATTTTGTGTATTTTTTAAAAAACGTAACCCTCCCTCCAGTTTTTGGCATTCTTTTTTTAAATGACTGATTCTAAAAGAGAAAATCATGAACATTTTTTGGGTAGAATATCAATTCATTAACGCGAAAGGAAATTGAAAGGGAACAGTTTAGTAATCATTTTCATAAAGAGTATCGATTTTGACTCATTTTAGAAAATATCGTAAAAAAAATAAAAAAATATCATTATTTTGTAGAAAAAATTATACCGTATCGTGGCGGAAAAAAGGCTCTTTCCGTTTCTGTAATTGTTTTTTTTTATCTGAGTTTGATAGAAGAAATTAGATGGCTTTTGTTTCGTCCAATTTATAATAAAACAAATTAGTTTAAATAATTCACAAACACACAAAACCTCGACATTTTAAATCTTTTTGTCTTTTCACTGTTGCCGTTTACATAAAACCATAACTCTTTTATTCACAAAATCGCTTCAAGTTGAGTTGTTTTTCACACTTATTATTATAAACTTTTTAGAGTTTTGAATTTATTTTAAGTTTAAATATATAAATATTAAATTACATCTCGTGGTTAAGATATGAATATTTGTTAAACTCGAAACAGCTTTTTAAAAACGTGGTGAAAGTCGGAACTTCATATATCTTTAACTTACGTTCATCGCGTAACCGTAACGGGTAACGCGTAACGAAAATTTTTCCTTAACGTGCCATAAGCAGAACTTCAATAAAATTAATATTAAACCAATTTTTAATTACACTTTCAGTTTTATTATGCAATTTCAACTATGCTAATGTGTAAGTATTTTTAATAAATAGACCAATCCTAATGCCTGGACCAATCCCAGGATTTGGATAACGTAATCCCGGGATTGTGAAAATATAACACGGGATTGCAAACCCTAAGATTAAGGGTAAGTACTTGAAAAATAATTGCGTAGTGAGAACCTCTGTACTGGCGAACAAAAATTTCAACGGTGCAAGTCTATGCTTTAGAAAAATTTAAGTAGTCTTAAAAATGTTTAAGGTAATGTGTTTTATAATAACATCCTGAACAATTAAGTGGTGGCGATGGCCTAGGGGTCATGATCGCAAACTTGAGGGTTTTGTTGTTTCTGTAGTCACAATTCGAGTCCTGGCGCCACTGAAAACCCGTGGCCGTAGTAGCCAGTAGTCAAGGTAACGGACGACGGCCTGCACGTCACGAAAACGAGCCCAGTGCCGTCGAAGACCCTCCATGTAGGGGGGCGATGCGCGTTAAATCTGTCGTGAACTCAAACGTTCTCCCGTGGGTGTTGTGTAGAAGTTAGGAGAGGGAGTGCCAGCTCACATAAAAGTGTCATCCTCGTCATTTGACCATGGTTCAAAATGACGAAGTCCGCTGCCAAAAGTCCTCGTGTAGCAGAATAGAGTGACGTTAATATTCACTCACTAACGCCACTAAAAGCCCATCATATAAAGGATCTAAAGCACGTTAAATTTGTAGAGGCTCAAAGTTCTCACGTTGGTAGGGCGTGGGGGTGTAGAGAGTCGGGGTCTAGCTCAGGTGTTGTCTTTGTTACTCGATCGAGGCTCAAAATGACGAGGTCCGTGGCCAAAGGCCTTCTTACAACTTCCTGGTACAACATTAAAAAGAATAATCGATTCTAATCTCTAAGTTTGTTAATAAAAATTATCCCTTCATACAATCAGACC
>BMAV01008206.1:217334-240260 GCA_019973955.1 Trichonephila inaurata madagascariensis | reverse complement strand
TGTTGCCACTCCTAATATGTTCAACACTTCCTGTTGGATAATATTTAATATTTGTCTTGTATTTAATTTTCAAACCTCTCTGAATCTGGCAACAGATTTTTTCGTTAAGCATGTTTACGGTATATTCTAAGTAGTTTACGTTTTACTCTAAGAAAATAACTGTGCGTGTGTATAATACTTTATGTTTACGGAGCGTGTGCTCAAATAATTCGTTTTTTCATGTATATAGCTTCATTAATTCATAAGTGTAAATAGCCTCATTTTATCCTGCGTGTTGAAGAAAAATAAAAGATATTAAAATTGAAATTTTTCCGATTCGCAATGTATAGATTAGGAATTCAAAGTAGGTATATTTTTATACATTTCCTTCATTTCAACACATCAATGTTATTCTAAGAGAAGGATTGTAATGTTTCAATTAAAAAACGTGAAAGGTCATAAAAGGGAGCGTTTGTAGTCTGGCTACGATTATGATTCATTTCAATAAGTTTTAAGAAAAATATTTTTGAATTAATATACTTTTTTTTTGTTTTAAAATAGATCAAACTTATTTGTGAAAAAAAAAAAATTGGACACTGTTATGCAGAATGTATAAATAATTCCGCTTAATCTTTTTGGTTGCTGTTACTAATGCAACCCAATCGACAGTCTCTGATCGAGGCTCACGAAACTAATTGTGATAACGTCTGCCGTTTTGGCTGCAGTTCTGAGCATCACGCAGATGACGATACCTTTTGGTCCCGTTCAAAACCCTGGGGAGAAGTCTTCAAAATTGGTATGGACTCCCTAAGCTCCTGAGGAGGGGATTCGGGAGTCTCCCACCCCTGTTCCCCTACACCAGGAATGGCGAACCAGTGGCACGCGTGTCATTGATGGCACGCGACACAATATTTTGGGCACGCCGCGATCAAAATGGTTTGCATTCTATTTCAAAATAACAAAGTTCACTGTGAAATATTAGAAACAAAAGGAAGTGATCGGTCGCGGGACGGCGGAGAGCACACTCGTTTGTTATTGTCTAACCTTTTAGTTACGTAGTGGACTACAATTGCTTAGGATGCAAAGTTTGTCTGTTTTCATTGACACAATTGTATTTCAAAGTTTATTTGTGTTATACATATGATTTTTAATTGTTATTTAACATGGCTAGTTCAGCAGAAGAATAAAAAGTGTAAGATAGTAATTGTAACAGAGAATTTCAAATTTGAAGAATCTAGAAATATGGCATTATATATTAGTAAAGGTAACAAAGCGGTGTGTTTTATGATCTGCAATAATGTTATGCAGAACATGTCGTCTGTAAAACGGCATTTTGAAGCAAATCACAAGTTCTCTTGTCAGAAAATGAACCACAACAAAATAAGTTAATAATATAAGTTATTTACCATCCAATCTCAGCAACAGAAGTCACACTAATGCTTACTTTAATTTGAATTACACGTATAACTAAAACATTTACAACTATACCGTAGTAAAAGGTATTTTTTTCGTGGTAAATAAAGAATTTTGATTTGTTATTATTCAGTTTTATTATTTTCGCAATAATCGCAAGTAAAAATTATTTGACGGCACGTCTATACATCATTAAACACTTCTTTAAAAAAATGGCACGTTGATCCATAAAGATCCACCACCCCTACCCTACACCAATCTTACGAGGGGACTTTCAGCTTGTCGGATATTTAGAGTGTTCCCATGCCGCACATGCACTGGACAATGGCACCATGCCATCTCCGGGATAAGAATTCGGACCCTCGGCACAGCAGTCATCTTTACTAACACCTATTCCTTCTGGGAAGTCCAACATTCTTTTGCAATTTTAAACTACGGTCCAGTGACACAGAAGAAATTTGGAAAGGCATCCTACTCTCCAAACTTCCACTTTATCCTATGTGAGGACTTAGTTTCGACATATTTAATACCTATCGGCTTCTTTATGCGCGCACGACGAGTTTTGACTCACCAAAACAACTGCTAGAGGATATGCAATTATTACTTTTTAAATAAAATTTCAATGAATTTTATAATTCCTTTTATAGGTAATATATAATTAAAGCAAAATAGCAGAAACTATTGGTATGACATTACATCTTACGAAAAAATAAAACTCTTAGCATAAATAAATGCTTGATAGTAACTGCATTTCGTCCGCTTTTAAAATTTAACTTTTAATGTAATTACTATTAAAATTAACTTTTACCAATATATATTCTCGTTATAACATGCAGAAACCAAGGACCCGCTAGCTGCCCTCCAATGTCTGAGAAATCGACCATTACAATAACGGAAGCTTGATCGTTTTCGCAGGCGTCACTTAGGACATAGCGGCATGTGCAGCCATCTAATCAGGAGGCCCTCTGACTGCTGTGAGGTATAGGAATGAGGTCTTAGCATCCTATGTTACCTTTTCACGGGTGCAGTTAGGCCCGATTTTATTTTAATGGATGACAAAGCGAGACACATAGAGTTAATATGGTCGACGAATTTCTAGAAAGTAAGAATATTCGGGGAATGGATGGACTAGTTAAATCTCCAAATTTCATTTATATAGAGCATGCCTGGGACGTTCTGGAGAGGACAATTGCAGCTCCGAACTCCCCTCCAAGAACCATCCAAGGTCGGAAAACAGAGTTGCTGAACGCGAGTGAGATTAATTGCCTCAGGAACTCATAAATTCCCTTACTTCCAGTAAAAAATAATGGCCTGTATATCTGTAAGAGGGTGCCATACCTCCTATTAACCCATTTTCGTGCTCTGTTCTGTAACTGCTGTTTAATACCTTCTGATTCCGATGGTTGTTACGCATGATCATGAGTGTGTATTTTAATGTTGAATGTTTTTTTTTTTCTTCTTTATATCAGCCCTATATACATACCAAATTTCCTTAAAATCTGTCAAGTAGATCTAGAGAGATAATCGGCAGAATCTAAAAATTCTCTTAATTTTTAACACAAGTGTATTACAATCCAAACAAAATCTTTTAACTCAAAGGAATTCATTTCTTTCAGGTCTAGTATCTCTGCATGGTTCCTGTTGACTCTCCTACACACTTGCTGTGCCACGAAAGAAGATACTGAATACGATGAGGTTCCTACCCATTTCAACGTGCCGCGAACGTTCCGATTCTTCTCCAGAGGTCCAGATCCCGACAGCCCCAAGTATGAGGGGCGCAAAATCTCTCAACACGTGGATAATGTCTTCCAGGGAGGCACCATAGGGGTTGAAATGGACATGGACAAATATGTTGGTAAATGGAATAAATTGTGGAGGAAAATCAAGAAGTACATGCCAGAAGTTCGTCACTTCGATAAGAGGTCCGAGTTCCAACCTAACGATGAACCCTCACCTGAGTTTGAGGAAGAAGCTGAAGACCTTGTGGGCAGAGGATTCATTAATCCCAGGGCCAAACCTCCTGCACGATTCGAAGATCGAGAAAGAGAATGGTGATTAGATAAAGATATAGCCAATAAAAGCCTTCCCAAAGAAACTTTGTCTATTATTCAATCTTTTATTATTTTAAAATCAAGTACGAGGGGGTTTCAAAAAGTAAGGTAACAAAACAGAGTAAACGTTATTTAGGAATTAAGAAAAATATATACAATGTAGGAAGAAAAAAAAAAGCACAACTCTACATAGTCACCCTACTTATCGATGCATTGGTACACCAAACCATCGAAACCAGCATCATACGAATCAGTGTCAAAATTGTGCAACCATGTTAAGATGGCTAGATGAACCTCAGCAACGGTTCTGAAATGCTGTCCTCCTAAGTGTTTTTTTTATGGTCTGAAGAGATGGAAATCACTTAGTGTGAAATCGGAAATTTAAGGAGAGTAGTCTAATACCTCTCACAGACTACGCTCTTTTTTTATATCGCGCATCTGTTCTGTCGTTATCACATTCCGTATACCAAAACTACACAAATTTTTGTAACATAAGTACAATTCTACCGATTGCCGAATTTCACACACCTGTAGACATAAAAATCGTTTCATACTTATGTTCAATCCCAAAACATGTCTCCGTCAACGCAGCCATCTTCTAACAGAGAATTAGTCATGTTACTGTTTGAATACTGTGATCCTCTTCGTTGTCTTCCGACGGATTTTTATTCATGCGGATAATTTGCACAATTTTTAGAGCTCTTGTTACTTTACTCTTTGAAATCCTCTACGTATATTCCACTGTCCCACAAAGCACGCACATATTTTCCATACTGACCATTTTGCCTCCAATAACTTCATTAATAATCTACTGCACATTTTACACAGGAAATAGATATCTATTAAAAAAAGTTTGGGGCTATAGAGAGGAAGGAAATATTTTATCCTTTAGGTGGACGAAGACTTTCTGAGTAAACCATTTCTTATGCTGTTGGTAGTACACTAATAAGACTAATATTCTTGGTTATCAATTGTTATTTTCATTAAAGAGCACCCATTTTTTCTTCGGAATGAACCCTTATCATCTTGTGTCATTTTTTTAGATCAATCAAAAAGTCAAAGAACAATCCTTAAAAATTTTCTGCAAAGATCTTACTACTTCAAAATTATTGCTTTTGTGGATATAAATAAACCTTTATTGTAATGACTTTGAAATGTCCTATCCTCGTATTTCTTAGATGTATGTGGATAAATAATCGTCATTCCCAGTTTTCAAGTATAGACTAAGAGACAGCAGGAAAAAAAATGCCTTCCCTTTTAAGTTTCTAGATGTTGAGAAAAAGGAATTATGGTTATACGAACATTCAAGAACATTTCTTGGAAATAAGACAGTCTACAACACTCTGAAAAGATAAAATATACTTTTGGTTTTTCCTAACTCTTCTGTATTTCCATATTATTTCAAAAGGAATCTGTTTCTTATCTATGTAAAGATTCTTGTTATTATAAGGAAAATATTCTGTGTGTTCCAGCCAGAAACGAAATTATAATTTTTTCTACCAGAGGCCGTTAGTGTTGTTTATCATTTAAGATTCAATAAAAATTTTTAAATCTTTTGAGGACACATATTTTACATTTTTTGAAACAAATTGCTTATTATATATTCTAGTATACATTAAGAAAAGATTGAAATAATCGTTTTTTTTTAAATATACACATAAAAATGATTGCACATGCATCTGATATTTTAATATACTTAAAATAACATATCTAAAAGAATAAATAATTACGAGTAAATATTTTGTGCATAAATTGTGAGGCTTTGTATTTTTTCAGTCTCCAGATGTAGTCACTAAACTACCCACCTGTTACGTAATTTTAACAAAGGAAATACCACTTTCTCGTCACACACGTGTCCAATCTACTCTTTTATTTGATGCCATTGCTTTTTGATCAAATATCATTGTTATCCAGGCCAGGAAACAGTCTTGATCTCAATCCTATCGAAAACTTGTGACACCGTTTGAATACTCTTGTCCGAATGAGGTACCCATGAAATAAAAAGGAACTAAAAGATATAATGATTTCCTGGCATCATTTAATAACTAAGGAAGAGATTAAAACTATTTTGAGCTCAATGAAACATCGATGTGAAGTTGTAATAAAGATTAAAGGCAACTTCATGAAGTTCTGATAACTCACTGCTATCATCAGTATCTAATGTATATCAACAGTTTTTACAGCATAACTTTTTTGTGTTGCAAATATTTGATTTTTGTATTGAATTTAGTATTCGGTGTGGGCTTTTAAATACCTTTGAAGTTTGTAGTAATAAAATCCAGATAACGTTCTGCATAGAAGCTGTATTCCTTTAAAAAAAAACTTTTATAAGCAGGGTGTCTCTCAAGATTATTGGGACAAACGGTAAGGTGAGGTAAGGGATATCACACAAAGATTCAGATTTGCATAGGTTGGAAACGTTTTTGTTCGGTGCTAGGTGCTAGGTTCTATGCTGGTTCGAGTTACTCGTTGTTCACAAGAGCATTAGAGGAAACAGACCTGCATTACCACGGTCATTTGAGCTGTCATTGCCCGCAGAGGAGCAGGGAACGTTTTACAAACTCCGAACTGGCAGACATGCACCCGACTTACGGATAACAGAAGGAAATGCTCGAGCAGCGGAAAGATTGTATCGCTAAAGATAACCACACAGAGAGATGCGATGGACAGCCGGATGTTTACTAATTTGCATCACATTTGTGACGGCACTCTTTGAAGATAGGATGAGTGTAACTGTTTGCTTCACGTTGCAAAACACGTAGAACACTACTCACTAATCCTCCTACGCGAAGTGGGACGACTTAATGCTGGTACTCGGATTCCTTCGAACGACATCAAATCTATTTTGTTCTATGCTGGTTCGAGTTATTCGTGGTCCATCCAGAAAGAGTTGGTTTCCTTTCGCGATACAATTTTTCTGCTGCTCGAGCATTTCCTTCTGCCAATTCTTAAATCAGATGCATATCTGCCTGCTCGGTGTTTGTGAAACGTTCCATACTCCTCTGCGGACAATGACAGCTCAAATGATTGTGGTAATGCAGGTCTGTTTTCTCCAATGATTTTGTGAGCAACGCCACCTAGTGCCGGACGAAAGTGTTTCCCAGGTGCTGTGCAAATCTGAATTCTTCTGATGTGTCCTCTACCTCCCCTTAAAATGTGTCCCAATAACCCTAGGAGATACCCTATGTATTCCATAAGGTTTGCATACTATTTATGGGTATGTTATACGTTAAAGCTCGAAAGTCGTGATTGAGTGCAGATTACATAGCTAATCTGCAGATTAATAATTTGCTTCGTTAAAGTGCGGAATCCGCATTTTAACTCGGCAATCCTTACATTTGAGGTTTATGTATCGTTCAAGTTTAAAAGTTTGTTTCTCTTATTTCTTTTCTGTTAGGAATTTTGACTCATACCACAGAATAATTAATCCTAAGAGTTTAGAAACAAGAGTGGCAGACATTAAATGTATTTGATAAAAGACTCCTTGAATTTATTTAAAATAAACTTAATTACGACGACCAGTATCTTCTGAAAACAAAAACAAAAATTAAATGTTAAAAATCCCAATATTACGAAGGGACTGCAAATCTAAATGTACTAGAAATAGGTGAGCTTGTCACAAAAACCAATACTGCTATGCAATCCAAAGTGTCACCAATAAGTAAGCATAATTTTATCATATATTTCATAAATTCATGTCCTTAATTTTTAGAATATGTTAATCCACTTGGTTCTTTGAATTGTAGTTTTTCAATTCATTGATGTGATTGATTCTATCCCAAGTAATGTGTTGATTGCTCAATTGTACTAACAATAGTTCTTTAGGTATTGAAAAAGAAGTAAATGAACATTTAATTTAAGCGTACAGAAACGCGTTGCTGTTATTCCCACAAAGATATTATTTTCACTTTAACCCTTTATCTACGGCATTATGATTTACTGCAGTTTTTTTCGAGCAATATATATTTTTTTTTGAATCACTACATTGAAAATTAAGGGATATACATAAACAAAATAATCTACTTTGAAAAATTTAATTCGTTAGAGCTAATTAATTAATTAAAGATATTGAACTGTAAAATTAATTAACTGTTCACTTAAAATAAATAGTCAAATCGTTTTCCAACATCTTCATTAACATATAAAAAAAATAGGACACTTAACTATTTTTTTCGGAACAAAAATGACAAACTGTTTTGATTTTTTTAATTATTATTTTTTAGATTATTTATTTTTGTCACTAAATTTTTCTAAATTGGAAGCATTTAAGAATCCCTCTTTTTCACAATTCCTGCATCAATAAACGGTTTCATATGATTACCAGTAATATAAAAAAATATCATAGGGTGCTTTTTTGTTACCGCTGTTACATTACCACTGACAGAACACTTTTTTTCTGTTGTAAAGATTATTCAAGAAAGCCTATTTATTACCTCTTGAAAGAGATCTTCGAGGAAAAGTGTCATTGAATGATTCCTGTTTATAGGTATTTTTATAAATACAACACTTACGTGACCAATCAAACAGCTACTGAACTATGTTTCTCACTGCAAAATAGGTAAACTTCCCATCCGTCTCTTGAAACAATCTATTTTCTTCGAATATTTTTCCCTTGCAAGATATAAAAGATAGTTAAAAATTAGTTCTTCTCTTAAAATGGTCCCTACTTCACAGTTGTCTTTTATCACTAATCAGAAAAAAAAAATATATCAATTCGCACCCGTACGACATCGACAGATAAAAAGAAAAATTGATATATTTGATTTTGTAACAATGAATTTCCCAACCAATTTCCATAAATAAATTAATTTCTCAGGACAATGGGGCATGATCGGGCCACTTAAAAAGTCCCGGTGGTCTTGTAAGTAATGTGTAGAGTACGCTAATTTGCAGATTGAATGATTTGTGGACTTAAGCGATATTACAATCTCTACGATACACAAATCTCTTCTTCCATACAATACATATAGGTGGCGTTGTAGTAGACGGTGTTTATGAATCGTGAGTTCGAGTCCTACCGCAACTGTAGACCCTTCGTGTAGAGTGGTTGAAGCACGTTAAATCGATCGAAGTTCAGTCCGCAACTGTTCAGTTACACAAGGGCTTTTGGCGACGGACCTCGTCATTTTGAACTACGGTCAAGTGACGAGTACGACACCTGAGCTGGCACCCTCTCTCCTAACTTCCACACCAACGGGAGGACGTTTGAGCTCCGCATAGATTTAACATGCTTCAGCCCCTCTACAAGGGGATTTTCAGTAACACTACTCATGACACTCCAGCTACGAATACGTGAACTTGACCACTAGGCTACCGCGGCCCTAGGCGTAGTGTAGGAAGTGCCAGCTGAGGTCCATCTTCCCTGGTCGGAAGTTCTTCTCCACAAGAGTTTCTCATGTTGTGCTTCAAAGGGCGATGTTAGTAAAAGCTCAGCTCTCATTTTAAGGTATTCGAATACGTTCGGAACCGTGATTTTGCAAAAGCGTATAAATGGATAATATTTATGATATTTAGTGTCACTTAGATTAGAAAATGTATATAAAATTGTTTTAAGAATATTATTACAATAGAAAATTATTTAAGTACAATATTTTGACAAAAAATGAACATAGAATGACCCATTTTCAAAATATTCTCCTTTTGTGAAAAATGCTTCTATTATATATATATTTTGACTGTATATAGCTCAGACCTCTCGACAGAGGTTCAAATAGAATTTTTGAAATATATAACTTAGAAGTGGGTTTATCCGTATTTTACGACAACAGAAGGGAGAAATTTTAAGAAAAAATCGCCGATAATTATTTCAGTGGGTAATAACTCTGAAAATAAAAAAAATCCTATATCAGACTTTATTTTATATAAGCGAAATATTATTTTTTTAGAAGTACTTATAGAATAATATTTTTTTAAAATGCTTTCCTCTTAGACAAAGTTAATTTTTTGCCAAAATATTGTATTTAAATAATTTTTTTTGTCAAAATGTCCTTAAAACAATTTTATGCATGTATTCTAATCTAAGTAACACTAAATATCATGAAAATTATCCATTTATGCGCTTTTTTAAAATCATGGTTTCGAACGTAGTCGCGCGGATACCTTAAACAAAATATCCAGCTTAAGATATCAACACAATATTGAAATGTTTTAAGAGCAAACATAGGTACACTTATGATTATTGAATATGCATATAAGTGACCATTGTGTATTTTTTATATGGATCAAACTCTCTTTCAGATTATATTTAAATAGTTTTTTTACTGGTGAAAAAGAATGTAGTTTGTTGCATTAATTTGTTCAGAGTGAGCTTGGTCAACTTGAACATCCTGTATACGGTGGGTTTGCAGTGGCACCAGGACTCGAACCCGCGACATGTGACCACGAGCTCTTGACCATAACCACTACGCTACCGCGGTCACCCTAATATGTTGTTATCCTCTATGCTAAAAATACCAATAAATCAACAAAAGTTACATTTCTTGCAATTCTTTTGGCATCTGTTTCGTTTACTGTTTTTATATAAACAACATGATTTATGGGTGAATTTTGGAAAGCAATCGGCCGATCCAGTTATGACTCTAAGATTACCGACGCTTATGCTTGGAAATTTCCGAAGGCTCGCTGTGCCCTCGTTTTGCCGACAGATAAACACCTTAAGTGGTCAAGATTTCCCAGTTAAGGAAATGACTCTTGAAGTGGAGAGCGTTTTGGTGACCGGAGCTGCCGAGGGGCTTGGACTGGAGTTCGTGAGGCAACTCGCCAGATTGCCCACGCCGCCTCAATACATTTTTGCCGCTGACATAAACCAGAGAAATTTGGAGGCAAGTTAAAAACCATTTTTTTTTTTCCTCAAGAATTCCCTCTTTAGGTTCAAAATTTCTCGAATTGTGTTGGGTTTTCCAGTGAAAGCTGTTTTCAAATTTGTCCTCTGTTTCTCCAACCTCTTCCGGTGAGAAAGAAGAGGTTATGGTCACGAACTCTTGGCCCCAGTGTGGTGGGCTCGAGTCTTGGTGCCACTGAAGTTCCACCGTGTTACTTAAAACAAACCGACACACTGTAGATCTACAGAGGCTCAATGTCCTCCTTTTGTGTGAGGTGATAGTTAGGCGATGGAGTGCCGACTCGGGTGTCATCCTCGTCACGAACGTGTTGCTTTTGAAAATGGCTTTGAAAGCAGACGCTAGATTAATCATCGTCACGAACTTGAAGACGTTCTGGGTTCGAATCTTGATGTCACTAAAGACCCACCGTAAAAAGGGGCTGATATGCGTTGATGTAATGACCGACGTTCAAGATGAAGTTAATCGTAAATAACCGTCGCTTTGCTTTAAAGGGCGATATTAATAAGCAATCGAAGCCTGAAGATTCTGCCCATTCGAATGAACGCACGACATTTTGCTTCCATTCCAGACTGTTGGTGTCAAATGAATTTTCAGGCTCCAAATTTTCCAATCTACGCGATAATTTAATATTCGGCATGCACGAAGTAATTTTACTTCTGGTTTCAAAAAAAAAAACTTGAGCATAATGTCATTTGAGACGGATATGTCGCACGGACTTTTCAACCCAGTTAAAGTTTACTTTAATAGTATGAATGTGTGATCTTGGGCAATTATATAAAATGTATCGCGCTTCTAACTGTATATAACAGAAAAGTTTTCTTTTATTTCGTAGTCAGAATTAAAGACAACTTAATACTACTTTAACAATGGATTAAATTCATAACTGTTACACGATTAATACAAACGCGTGTTCTCCACTGAATTCAAAATTCTGACATTATATCGGTGCATGTTCTACTTTTAAAGTTTAGATAAAATTTCAAATTTAGTAATTTTTGAAGAGATGTTCAAATATTAAGGTTCTTTAAAAATGTTTTTTAAAAATTAAAAATATTCTTATGTGCTTAATTTTAAATAAAGTGCGTTTTAATTACCTGTTTAATTGTTTGCAAATCTATACTTTTAAGAAACCTGTAAAAAGCAAAAGTTGCCAACAGCTAAGCGCATGAGCTTATTGGTTGGAAACGCGTGTTTGTAGTTATGATGCTACTATAACGTCTCTAGAATTGGTAACTTTGACTGCATATACAAGGTGTTGCAGAATCCAACCGACAAATTCAGAAAGGTGATAGTAGGTAGCAAGGGAATGACAAATCATCGTAGAACATGGGGTCGCAAACGCGTTTAGTCGGTGAAAAACGTGGTAATAATAGCCGTTGGGAGGACAATGAGCCAGACTAGGGACTTGGTGGTGCTAGTTTGATATCAAGGGGCAAGGCGCCAAGCAGCACTTGTTGTCGCTGGAATGGAATCCAAGATGGCGACTTAGCGGTATCGAATCGTCAGGAAGATAATTTTAAAAAATTGTTTTGAAATACATTGAAATAGATTTCAAAAGAATATAGGAAGAGATTGAGAAATAACAAAGATTAATCAATAAATAATGAATAACAATATAATTAAAAGTTGCATATACTAATCTTATTATGCAGTATATAATAATCGTATAACATAATTTAATAGTAATTATATGTAATATTCATATAGTATGACTTAATAATTATTACATATAATAATAATAATCGTATTATATAATTTAACAGTAGTAAAAAAAAATAAAATCATCGTATTGTAATATAAAAATTATTCACATAAGAATACTCGTGTAACGTAATTATAAATAGTGTAGTAATTGTAAATAAATATATTAACATTAATAATATGAATATTAATTAAAAAGTATTTAAAACTTGCAATAGTCCAAAAATATCAAGGTAACCATATTGTAATGTTATCTCCTATCTTGGCGAACGTAAACAACAACTTGCGCCCCGTGATGTCAAACTAGTTCCGAAGTGGCTAAATGAATGCGGGGATATGCATGTGCTGCCTAAACGACTCAATAGCGTAAAATATCTTTTTTTCTTATAGACCCTCATTTCGGAGTTGCCATAGGGTGTACAGGCCACTTCGCACCAGAACGTGTGGTTCATGCATGATGGGGCCACCAGCACATTTTTAGATTGCACTGCGCTTACCCCTGCATGCTACATATCCCGGGAGGTGGAGTGGACGCTGCGGACCTGTTGATTGGCTTCCACACTCCTCCGACCTCAATCCCTTGGATTTCTTCTGGTGCTACCTGAGATCGCTTGTACATGAGATGTCGGAGGCTACAGAGGAAGATCTCATGGTAAGGATTACCATCGCTTCAGCCGACATAGTGAACACACAGTATTTGTTTGAACGCATCCGACAATCTTTCGTCATTCGGTGTCTACTATGCTAGGACCTACAGGGTGGCAACTTCGAACAATTCCTGTGACAATCGCTTGTCATTGCATTTCTGATGTTGAATTGTGAAGTATTGTTCTCGTTGTAAACATGCTTTTTACGTCTAATGCATGTAATTCTTGCCTCTTATTGTCCCTTTTCATTCCACTCCACATCACTCTTCGCTGTTTTTGTGAATTGCTCCGACTAAATGTGGTTTGCGACCTCGTGTTCTATGGGGATTTGTCGTCTCCATGCTGCCTACTAGAAACCCTCTTAATTTGTCGGTCGGATTCGGCAACGCCCTGTATCGACGATCAATGAGTCTTCTTGCTGTTTTAGGCAGCGAAAGTAAGACTTTAAAGTAGCCTTGCATCTTATGATTTTAAATATTTTCTAGATTGTGA
Organism: Trichonephila inaurata madagascariensis; assembly: GCA_019973955.1. Taxonomy (NCBI): domain Eukaryota; kingdom Metazoa; phylum Arthropoda; class Arachnida; order Araneae; family Nephilidae; genus Trichonephila; species Trichonephila inaurata. The sequence continues at coordinate 227,135 of BMAV01008206.1, read as the reverse complement.
AACGTGTAGACTTCAATCCAGACCGAACTGAAATAGTACCCCTGAAGCTTGGTAAGTAATTCTTCATATGTTAATCATTTAAAATGCTAGCGCTTTTGCGTTCCGTGAATAGAAAGAATTCTTAATCCCTAGAAATGCGATGTCTGATATGCATTCATTTCATGCACTGTTTTAGATGTTGACATCCCCGAGATGTCGAATTGTTTCTGAGGTAATCGGTAATCTCCCCCCTTCTCAATGGTACCGGAAATCCCTATCATCGGAAAAAAGTGCGCCTGTTTTATTTATGTCAAGATGTTTAAAAATTTTTAACATTCTGAACGCGTCTACTGTAGATCGCAGTAAGAAAATCTATTTCGGACACGTGGCAAAATTCGCTCTTGTTTTAGTTCAGCGCTTAGTAGAAATCTCTAAATTGATCAGCCAATGGGCTCAATTCATGTGACGTCATAGTCACACGATAGAAACAATCTTGTGTTTCCAGTTAATCAGTTCACGCGCTTCGGTGTTGCAAAGTTTTACATTTTGCGGAAACTTTCTCTTAAAAAAAAATTACATGTCACAAAATGAATTTTATTTAAAAGTATAAGCATGAAATAAGATTTTTTAATTTTAAAAATTCTTTTTGAAGAAATTTTTTCTTAACAGTTAAAATATCTTTATACAAATATGAAATTCGAAATTTTATAAGAGTTTTGCAAATAGAACAACAAGTACTACTAGTTTAATGTTTTTGAATTCAATGGCGAGCACGTGTTTGTCTTTGTCATGTGATGGCATGAATTGAGCCCATTGAAATCGAGAGTAGCAAGGAAAAACGACTTTAACAAAACCTAGTAATAAATTTCGCAAACATACAGTTGATTATAATCCGGATATTTTGTAATTGGTAAATTAACTTAGCTTGGGAATGTAAATTTGGATAATGGCCTTCACGATATTCTAGCAATCCTTGTCTATTTTCAACTCCTGTTCACTGCCATTCTTCTCGTATGGCCGTGGTCACGAACTCGGGGAGGTTGCGTCACGAGTTCGAGCCCTAGCGCAACTGAAAACCCACCGTCTAGTGGGGCTGATGCACGTTGAATCTGTCGAGGTTCAATGTCCTCTCGTGGGATGGTGTGGTAGTAAAAATGGAGAGGTGCCAACTCTAATGTCGTCCTCGTCACTTGATACAGATTCATAATGATGAGGCCCATCACAAATAGCCCACGTGTTTCTTTCGAGTGCGATGAAAAAACGCTTACTCGCAATTTTACTCGTTTTTAGTTTTATCGTCAATTTGAGCATAGATATTTTATCACTACAGAGTTGAATGATAGAGAGACCCAACCATTGTAACCAAATTCGAATAGTAAGATGCGCTAACCCAACAAATTTCAATGCAATAAAAATATTTTTATATTTGTTGGGACGTTTTTCGTTATAGGCAGAGAGTATCGCGGCATTTTGGCGACGGTTTTTGATTTGGCGAAAAGGGTCGACACGCTAATACACAAATATACGGTAGTTGGCAATAAAAACTCGCCCACCCAAAGCGCTACGAGTACGCCAGAGCAGGGGGGCCCCCCCCCCACACCTTTTTATCGCAGGGGACAGGTCAACATTGTATAATTCTACCGTGGTCCACCGAGGAGAGACGTTGGTTGTTTATATATTATATTGTTTTGATTTCCGAACACGTTAAAATATCAAATCGATCAAAACGTATTTTTTTTATTAAATAGAGCTAAGTTTTGGCATTGCAAAATATACTGTTTTTTTTTCCTTCTAAGTTACCTAGAGGCAAAGTTACGATCCATTTTATAAAGTTAGAAAAACCGGAAGTGGGCTTCTAATCTAGCAGGATTGGGCATTTAAATTGTTCAGGGTCTATCATGGCAAGTTGGACAATTCAAAATATTATGTATTTATACAAGACTTATTTATGAGCCCGATATTTATACTATTTTCTAGAGAATGTACTAAAATATTTCATATTGTATGTATATATTTTGAGTTATGGACTGCTATCTAAGTCTTATATATAAAAAAGTCGCATTTCTTATTTCCTCGATACATTAAAATTTTAGTATATTGTCTAGATAAGTGCATCTAATTTGTTTTAATAATACTTTTACGTCTTTAATATCTATATAAAAGTTTTTCAGAAATATTGCTAAAATTCCCCTTGTAATTGTGATTTTTGTAAAATTTAATGTTTTTAAATATTGTTGAATATATTAGAGTATTTATTGATTCCTGAAAGCATTTGTTTTAGTATACTATTTTTTAAAGTACTTTGTACGTGTTCGAATGCCTTAGTAATTCTAACTTAATTGTATTTAAATATGCCTTCAAAATAAAATACAGTTAAACTCAAAACATGAGTATAAAGTGATTTCCTTGAAAAGTGGCACATTTCGAGAGAAATGCTCCACGGCAAGTAAGATGGAAAATAATTTAATTCTCCCTGTGGTCGGCCTGGTATCATTTGATCCACGGACTGGTACCGGTCCGGGGATTGGGGACCACTGCCCTATAAGATTATTAACGCTGCTACCTAAATCGGGGACCACTATGCTGGAGAATGAACGGCGTGGAATTGGAGAATCGCAAAATAATTGGTCTCCACCGGTTGCTCGTCTAAACCAGGCATTGGTAAATAGCGGGCTATTGCAAAATTTTTTCTAGATTTGAGTTAACATAGTAGATTCGTGAGCAAAGTTTTTTGCATGAACATAAAGATTAAACATGGATGCAAGTTGGCTGACATAAATTTGCACGCTGTAAGGAGAATTTGAACTCGTTCACTCACTTCTGATTCCCTAAAATAGTAGAAAAAAAATAAAAGGGTACATATTTCGGGTGTCCAACCCGCTCCCCGGGGGCCTCATGTGGCCCACCTTGAATTTTGCGGCCCACGAGATTCTTTAGAACTTTACAAAATTCGACTATTTTGTGCAATACTTTTTGTTTAAAGAATTTTTTTTTGTAAAAAAATCCTATAACTTATTTTATCACGTTGCTTCTGTTACTGCGAATCCCCCCTAAATTGATTTATCGAACATAAATCGTGCTCAAACTTAACGCACAAAAATCTGCAACGTACGATACGCAAATATACATGCATTGGAATAGACTTGTAAAAACTAAGTGAATGAGTTGAGAAACGGATATTTTTCGCTAAATAAATTAAACATTATTTGATCATTGCACTATTGTTATATTATCTATGTTTGTATACATGGGAAAGCAATCAGTCTGTTTTAAATTTTCACTCCAACAAATGTTTGTAATGGATCCAAATCTAATAAAGATGTATATTTTTATATGCGGTCCGCGGGATTGTAAAGTTCTTCCAAAGTGGCCCGCGAGGTCATTTGGGTTGAGCACCCCTGATCCATCTCATTATAATGATTTTAAAATTAAATTCACTTGCAGCCATAAATACTAGCACAATTAATAAATTGAATAAAATATTACCACTATTTCATTCAAAATTCATTGATTTTTTTTTTTATGGTACAATTGGTACCTCTTCCGAGATGTATGCAATCATTTTCAAAAGGCCCGTCTTCTGCCATGTTGCCGACGGCTGGTCTAATACGAAAAGAGACCCGTAACCTTTAATTTCGTATTGTATCTAATGAAAAGTTCAACATCGGGTGATCGACTCGTAGTATAGTTCCATCACTTGTAAATGCCTCTACGTGCGATGTTACACCCGATATAAGTAGATCGCTGCTAAAGATATACATAGAACAGATGTACTCGCGCAAATTAATATTTAATGCCATTGCCTGCATTGTTAGTTTTTTTCTTTCGTTGACAAACTTTTTACATACCTAAAATGTATTGATTTTTCGGTTTGGAGGTCGCATTTTTCCGCCACACGTTTCGAAAAACGACTCGTTAAGTCACTACCTCGTCAAGGCAACGGACTAGTGGTCGGAGTTGTCATGAGTTCAAGCAAAGTACTATTGAATGCCCACCGTGCAGAGGGGGATGACGCACGTTAAATATGTAGAGGCTCAAATGTCCTCTCATTGGGGTGGTACTGAAGTTAGGAGAGGGATGTGCCAGCTCACAGAAGTCGTCCTCGTCACTTGATCATGGTTCAAAATGACTAGGTCCGTCGCGAAAAACCTTCTTGTAATTGAATAGTGCTACGTTAATATTCGCTCACTCGCCTGAAAGTTTTTGATCGTAGCCGAATAGTGCATGAATTTTGGAAATTTCTTTTTTTTCCTCATAAATGAATTGGGTAATTTATATTTAATTTTACTTGTGCCTTAATGCTTCTATAATTAGAAACACTGTGTTGTGTGCAAAACGCTTTGTCAAGTCTGAAACGGAATTGGTCCGTTTTTAAAAGCATTCTTTGAATATTAACTAACCCTTTCTTTAAACTCCATTACTCGAACAATTATTCGAAATTTGAAATGTAGGCTAAATTTAAGGACAGGAATCGGATATGAGGGTCAAGATCGTAGACTAAATACCCTGCGTAGTTTCCTTTAGTTTTTAAGTCGGTCGACGAGAATATGGGATGATGCATGTTGCATCGGTCTAGGCTCAAAGTTTTCTTTTGAATGTGTTGTGGAAAGGAGGGGGGATCATCCTCGTCGCTTGATCGAAGTTGAAAATGAAGAGGTTCGTCACTAATAGCTTTCGTGTTTGTTTCAAGTGCGATATTAGTAATCAATGGGAAGCAGACATATTAACGGTTCTTCGTTAAGCTCACCTCCTCAAGAAACGAACAAACTCGCCATCTTGCCTTTAACTTAGTCGTAATTAAGGTGACCAACCGTCCTTCTTTAGGGAGGACAGTCCTCTTATGGGTTCTGTCCTTCCTCGAAAAGGGCCTTCCTACATGTCCTCCTTTTAAATATTTTAAAACTGATCTGTTAATCCCTGAATACAGAGATAAACCAAACATATCTCCTAAATGTCAGAAACAAATATCACAGGAAGTAAGTTTTCAATGGTGTTTTTAGAATTGGATTAATTATAGATTAAAATTTAGAATTTTTAGAATTAGGCAGATATAGAAAATTATGCTGAGTTTTTATCGAAAGAAAAGCCTTATATTAAAATCTCTGACAATTGTCTGTTTGAAAAAAGTAGAAAACTGAATGTACATTCTAAATTATCATAAATTAGAACAATGGAAAATTCAGCGTGTGAAATTGATAAAAGGAGGGTTAAAATACTTAACCATTTCAAAATTGAATTCATTCCATTTAAAATTTAGTTATATTCTTGGTGAATTTCCGTTGTGCTGTGTGACTTGGAAACTAATGCAGCAGTTGAAAGAGTTCTTTTTTTTTTTTTTTTTAGTTGATAATGATTTTTGGACAAATAACAAAAATCAAGATTGAATGTTAATATTTTAGCTACAGTGCTTAGCGTAAAACTCGGTATGAAGGATATTTTTTGCTTCGAAATTTCAGATATATTAAATATGTTGACAAAAAAAGTTTTCTTTCAATGGGAAAAATACTAGTTTAAGAAAATAATGAAAAGGAATGTAAGCGTAATTAGCGTTTATTTGTTTGAATTAATACAATGTTTCATATATTTACACTGTAAATTTTCTTAAATTAATTTTTTTTTAAGAAAACTGGTCATTTTGTACTTTAGGGTAATTAATCCTTAATGCAGAGACTTTTATTTAAATCAGATGTGACGATTCGGCGAGACAGGGAAGAGGTACGGAAGGCTGTCGAGGAATTGGTAGGGGACATGGGTCTCAGCTTGCTCGTCAACACTGCCGGAATGGCTCACATCCATCAACTAAGGGATCTGTTCGGAGTCTTCATGGAAGAACACTTCAGAATCAATTGTGTGGGTCCTGTAATGCTCGTGATGGTATGAAAACTTAACTATTATATTATTTTTTTATGTAAATCAACTCTTAAACTTTGTTCGAGTCACTTGCTAACAAAATAGTAATCTTAACTCATATCAGCAGAATTTTGTTTTACTATTAACAAAATGTTGGTTGAATTGTGCAATAATGGCTACCTAAATATCGGCTTTCAATTAAAAAGATGTTGGCCTTGGATATGATTTTAACTACCAACTGCCGGTCCAGACTAGCATTTTTAGCGATACAAAGGAATTTCCAATAGTCTATTATTAAACGCTTTTACTCCTGTCTCTCGTCTTGGTGTGGGGCTGCGGTAGCCCAATGGTCAAGGTATTTAATCATGGCAGGCATATCAGGAGTTCGAACCCAGTACCCCTAAAGACCCACCGTGTAGGGGGGAAACCACGTTCAATTTGTCGAGAGCTCAAACGTCCTCCCGTTGGTGTGGTGTGGTAGTTAGAAAAGGGGGTACCAGCTCGGATGTCGTCCACGTCACTTGACCATGCTTCAAAATGACGTGGTCCGTCTCCAAAAGCTGCTGAACAGTACGACGTTAATCTTCACTCAACATTACTAGATTCCCCCAATCGTCAATAGCTCTCGGGGTGTTTTACAGTTACATTATTTATGTGGGATATGGAGCATTAGCGTATGATAATATACGCTCCAATCGTATTTATCGCTGATGTAACGTTAAATTTGTAGAGGCTAAAGGCTCGCGTAAGCGTGATGTAGAAGTTCGTAAAGGGGTTACGATTTCAGGTGTCATCCTCGTCACTTGAAGGTGTTTAGAAGTTAATGTCGCCACATAAACTCTTTACTTAAGAGATAAAAACAAAATACCAAACAAAAGTTAATTTTAAAGTCCGGAATAATGCATTAAACTTAACCTATTTGTGTGTCGCTGATGCTACCCGATTGACATTCATTGCCCACGACATTCGTCGTGGCAAGAGGCTAGTTTCTGTCCGTCGTTAGCCGCAGCTTTGCACTCCATAAAAGATGACAATATGATTTGGCTCGGTTCCACTCCAAAGTTTGAGGGTGTTGTCGGAAGTCTTCCCCTTCCACCAACCACCCAAGAGAACTTGCGGCTCGACGAATATTTGAGCTTTCTGTTTGGCATGGGGCACTCTAAACGTCCTCCCTTTGGTGTGGTAGTTAGGAGAGGGGGTGCTAGCTCAGGGGGCATTCTCGTCACTTGACCATATTTAAAATGACGGGGCTCGTCGCCAAAAGCCCTCGTGTAGCTGAACAGTGTGACGTTAATTTTCACTCATTCATACTCGTACCCCATGCTGTACAGGCGCTATACGTTTACAAACGCCCACGCCTTCTCCGGGATTCGAACTCGGGGCCCTAACGACATAGCGTTCAGCGTCTCTAACAATTATACCCTCTAGTCAGCTACTAAGCCTATTTAATAACCTAATATGAATTTTAATATGTAACTTGTCATATCTGGGATCCTGATTATTTCACGAGTACGATTTGATACATGCAGTTAAATTGAGGGCATGCTTTTTTACTCTTTCTAAACTTGGTAATCCGTTTTTTAGGAAATGTTTCCGGTGCTGTACCAAGCGGCTGAGTACAAGTCTGGGGTCCTCCCGTATATGAGCGCGTCCAAAGCTGCTGTCCTCCACATTTCTCCATGGAGCCCCTTCATCAATGATGACGACCCGATGCTGTTCTATGAGGAGGAAATAGCGTACAGGACCAGTAAAGTGAGCAATTTCTTTTATTCTATTTTAACAACCAGATATTTGCAAAAGTTGAATTCCTTTTGGAGGCGCAAATTTCCAGTTTAAGCTATACTGGGACCACAACATTCATTGGTTGTGGTTGCAGTAGCCTAGTGGTTATGGTCACGAACTCGTAGCCGGCATGACGCGGGTTCCAGTCCTCGAGCTATTGAAGACCCCCTCCCTCCATGTAGAGGGGACAATGCTCGTTTTGTTTTGACGTTTGAGAAATAATGGTAGCGTGATATTAATTTAAATATATAGTTTATTTACGTCACAACTATTATTTACATATTATACATTGAAGTTGTTGTTACTGATGCCACCTGATCGGCAAAGGCCAGATCGAGGCCCACGAAATTCATCATGGCAAAGATGTAAGTGATGCTTGTCGTTAGCCGTAGCTTTAAGAACCATACAGGTGACGGTACGATTAGGCCCGTTTTCATCCCAATTTTGAGGGAGGACACTTGGGGTGCTCAGGGCCTCGCGTGTGGTGATTATTTTCACAAAGTCGCTTCACAGCTGGGAGGCGAGGAAATGTTACAACGTTAAATTTTTCGAGGCTTCCTTAGGTGTGCAGTGCCAGATTAGGTGTAGGTTCACTTGACCAAGGCTTAAAAGTACGAGGTCCATCGAATATCAGAAGTATTTCATGTTGACTGTATGGTTCCTATCGTAAAGCATGGAGAGGAGGGCTCTGTGTTGATGAGGAGTAATATCATGGTGCATGTCTTGAGCCACTTGCAGTCCTGAGGGAAAGATCAAAGGCGAGCATTATCGTTGTGTTCTTTCGAATCACTTTCACCCTAAACTTCATATTCGGGGTTTCCTGGGGAACGTCCTCTTTTTCAAGATGACATATAGCTCGCTGTTTATGTGGCCGCGACAGCCTAGTCGTTAAGGTATCGGATCGTGACTGGCTTGTCACGAGTTCGAGTCCAGTACCACTAAAGAATCTGTCCAGATCTCATACATCCTCCTGTTGGTTTGGTAGTTTTGACCATGGTTCAAAACTACGAGGACCGTCACCAAAAGCCCTCGTGTAGCTGAACAGAGTGACGTTAATATTCAATCACTCAGCTCGCTGTTTATAAACGTAGCTAAATGAACATAATGAGGAGTTGGAACATCTCACGTGGTGTTTGTTCAGTCTTTTGAACTCTATATCAGTGAGCCTTTGAGAAAGAAGAACCATGGTAACCTAGTGATTATGGTCACGAACTTGTGACCGGCATAACGCGGGTTCGAGTCCCGATGCCCCTAAAAACCCTCTGCGTAGATGGGGCTGCTGTACGCTAAAATTTTCAGGGTTCGATGTCCTTGCGTTGGTGTGGTGTGATAGTTAGGATAGGGAGTGTTGTCCTCGTCACTTGGCAACAGTTCTCGTACTTTTGAACCTCTGTCACCAGCCCTCGCGTTGCTTTTTAGCGCGACATCATATAAATCGCACGCTCCCTATTCAATAAATAATTTTTTTCTCACGTTTTAAAGCATTCAGTTGAACTGAAATTTTAGACACGATTGTTTTGGATGACAATACGATACTTTAATGATAATGAATAAAAATTAATTGCCACTTAATGTTGTGATTCTGTCCTATGTATATACATATTTGTATTAATTGTAACTATTTAATAAAAAGTAGCTAAAATGAAATTTTTCTTTGTTGATCTAAGTAGGTAATGACTCAAAATTTTTTTTATATTACTTGTTAGCTAATGAATAATAAGTATAATTTCTATCTATGGATATTTTGAGTATTTGCTTATATTTCCAAACGAAAATGCAGAAATAATTTGCACTTTGTTTGGACCCCGATATAACGAATAACCCAGAATTAATGAACACAATATTCGGTCCCGATGAATTTGTTAAATCGAAGTCTGATTTTATATTGAAATATAAGATTTGGAATTGGTTCTTCCCAGGTTGCGCTGCACATGGCCATGCGATGTCTAGCTCTGAACTTGACAAACTTGGGTGTCCTCGCATTACAGATGAATCCTGGCAACGTGAAAACGACGGTGGGGCAGTACCAAATACCCTCGCTGCGATTACAAAATCCTCTAGAAGTCTCGCACAGTGTGTCGGACATGCTGAAGACTCTGGCGCAATGTGGAAAGTCTCACCAAGGAGCGTTTCTCGAGAGGAATGGAGACTTCATCCCTTTTTAAATCTACTTTTTAATAGTATTGCATT
>BMAV01008206.1:195036-207334 GCA_019973955.1 Trichonephila inaurata madagascariensis | reverse complement strand
AAAAAATCAACTACATTAAAATTCTTTTCTGTTAATGCTTGATTATCATGTAAAATTCTGCTGTATCCAGGTACAATTGGTTTTTCAAGCTGCAAATCCCAAGCTATATGGCACATCTGTTAGTCTTTCAGATCCATATCTTCTATAAAGAAATACAGAAAGGCTTAATAGTAGCTGTGATGACAATCATCGTTCTCGTAATGCAGCCATTATTGCATGGCTTATTGACGTGCAGTTTGTTTTTGAATTAGCTATTTTTCCTTTTCTGTTTTTCATTATGACTTCCTGTAAGAAATGTAAGACTTTTCGGTATTTCTTGATTTTCCTTGATTAACATTTTACTTTCAGGTGGATAAGACTTAGTTTCAACGACAGACGACCGAATGTCTTCACGAATAATAGCTGCTGTAGCTTCTACAATTCGTAACCGTTCATCTTCGGGATCCCTTTTTTATTATCATATCAAGCTTTTGATAATATATTAGCTTGTGTATCCTGAAAAAAGTATGATTGTAAAAGATTTACTTTTGTCGTAATTATTATATCTGTCAAATAATTCCGTTGAAGTCTCGTAATTATAGTTTTATCATCTGATACATACTCCGTCAGGACATCTCTGAGCTCTTTCAATGTAAATTGCGAATCGCCGTGATTTTCGATGTAATTAAAAATCTTTCCTATAGATTCTGAGACTTAATTATCTTGGGGAGGCTTCTTTTCAGTAGATGATAGTTGATTTAAGAAGTTAGCGTTGTACAGAATGACATTTTGCTTCAAAAGCAATCAAATAATACTCGCAAAGAGAGAGTATGCGATCTTTCACTAATTCTCCTATATAATCACTACGTTCTGCTTTTTTTAAAACATTGTTTTTAAATTCAAGAGTACTCACCTTACTAATCTTGCGTCTGTATTCCTTTTTTTTTTCTTTTTTATTCTCTGCTATTTCATCAGCACACTTAACCACAAAATAAACAGAGCTTTTTGAAATCAAACGCTTCATTTCTTTTACAAGGTACACTAAATGTTGATAAATATTCGCTGTTTTCAATATGTCATTTCGATGTTGAAATCAAATTTTTACTAATGTACACTTTTCGGCACTTGGTATGTATATTCTCGGGGGTTGAAGAATTTAAGAAATCAATGTGACCGTCATTTCTTTCAATACTGGCTGCTTTCAAAGTTTTTAAACCTCGCACTATATTAACAGGATCACCTTGTGATGATTCATTACATATAAAACACAAATCAGCCATAACTCTCAATTTTACGTCTGTCGTTGCCAAAATACAATTCAAAACTAACGAATAAACTTGGCTAGTAGAACCTGGTTTGTTGAAAAAGGAATCTATTTTTACTACATACAGCTAAACATTTGTCTTTCAACTAGCTATAAATAGAACGTTCGTATCATAGGAGTCCGCAGGTCCAGGTATAATCACACACAGTACAGAAAGAAACAAATTGGAAGGTTTATACATTTTAAAGAAATTGTGTACTTCATTTTTTCCGCTTAAAATGTAATTAACATGTACTTAAATATAATTAAAGTCTATAATTTCAGTTAACCCTCATCTGTTCGAGTAATTAAAAATATACTCGAGTAATGAAAATTATTACTCTAAACGTAATATACTAACTTAAAAATGCCAAATGTTTTTAACTATGTATATTTTTAAGGTTTTTTAAGCTTTATACGACATATTATACCATGTGACTAATGGTTGATTTTGCATTATGCTAAGCGTTGCGCGTTTAACGCCCTCTGTCTCAAATGGTTTGATGTATAAAAAATGTTTCAAACAAAAAATTATAGAAAATTTCATTCTCTACAATATTTATAATAAATGTTAACATTATGCCATAGAAAACGAGACATTTGCAAAAAACCCCCCGATTTTTTTACCTTTGACCTTAAATATCTTAAGACGCGGACACGAGACTTTTGAGACAACATTTAGAGTGCCAAAATAAAGGTCTATACCAATTTTCAGCTTATCTCACATTCCGTAGTTAACCTTTAGTCCAGTCATATTAGTCAAAAATATATTTCAATTCAAGAAAGAAAGGGGAGGGGAATTTTTAACAGCCGTTTTCAATCTTTGGGGGCGAGGTAGCCTAGTGGTCAAGGTAACGGGCTGGCGGCCAGCGTGTCACAAGTTGGAGCCTTATGCCGCTGAAGACAGACCGTGCAGAGGGGGCCGATGCACACTAATTATGTCGATCCTCAAACGTCCTCCCGTTGGCGTGGTGTGGTAGTTAGGAGAGGGTGCCAGATGTGTCGTCCTTATCATTTGGTTGTTAAAAAATACCCGGGCCCGTCGAAAAAAAAAAACACTCCACTCGATATTTTTTCAGTTTAAAAAGTGGCACCGATGTTCGAAGTACGGAAACATGTGTAGATAACTATCAAATTTGCTTTATAAAAAAACTTGCAATATGAGAAGTGACATTACCACTAGGAATCGCGATATGAAGAATTATCCATAGAAAGCTATGATATAGAATTCTTTGTTTCTTTTAAATGTCACAACTAATACTGAACTAAATTAGTTTGACACGCGAAAACAGACTTCTATAAATGGAATTCTTCCATGCAATATTCCTTATATTACGAATATTTTTAGCATGAAGACGGGATGAGTTTACTTCTAGTCTGGTATTTTAAAACATTGTCACTAGTGTATGACTAATGGGGTTAACGGTAATGAAAAAGATAAAGGAATCTTATAAAGAGGGAAGGCACGACTAAGGGAACTCATTTTGGGACGAGACGGTGTAATAGTAGTACTCCTTTAGGGTGTTCAGCCCTCAATGTAACAGCGCCGAATGGGCAGTCAATCCGGAGAAATTAGCCTTAGAAATTCGTGCTTTGCTTTTTTCAATTATTTAATGTCAACTAATTATGTTTTAATTACTTCCACCGACGCAGCAGCGTAGTTGGTAAAGTACCTATTTACTACGCAGTCGACCTCGGTTTGAATCGTACGTTATTTTTAAAAAAATAATTAAACTCTACTTTAATTCTTACAATTTTATTTAAAAAGGTTAATTATTAAATATTTTAGATCATTATTTTTTACTTTGAAAAGTAATTATAGAAGTATTTATTAAGATATATCATAAAAATAATTCATAAATTTTTAAAAATTTATTACAACTAATTTTATTATATGAAATACAATATTATATTAATTTAATATTTTACATAATTATAAAATGTCTTTTTTAAATAAATATATTGTAAAAATTAAATGAATTTAAAACAAAATTGATCGTTAACCGATTATATTTTTATAATAAATATTATTATAAGTTTTATATTTTATAAATGTAATTATTGTACTCTTTTTAAAATACAAAATTATCTAAAATATCATTTAATAGTTAAAAAAAATTGCTCGATTTGAACAGATGCCGACAGCGTGGTAAACAGGAACTGTACCAATCACGCTGCTACGTCGGTAAAAGTAACTAAAACTTAATTGTATAAAAGCTAAGGCTATTTTCTCCGATTTGACTGCCCATTCGGGGGAATTACATTGAGGGTCGAGCACCCTAAAGGAGTACTACTATTACACCAAGTCTCGTCCCAAAAGGAATTGACTCGTGCCCTCCCCTTGTTAGAAATGAAGTTTGTGGCGAGTATAGGAGTGGGTCTCGTAACTATAGCTCAAATTATTATTGGGTCAAACATTTATAGTAAGTCTTTGGAATCCGTTTAAGGAGCACCAATGAGATGCTCGTAAAGCAGGATTACTGCGTTAGGACAACATTGTGTTTGTAGAGCCTTGATGCATCAGACTATTGAAGAGTCTTATCCCCTCTTTTGATGTAATAGCTTAGATCTGATACCCGCATATTGAAACAGCAATAAAAACTGAAGCTACTCTACTAAGTACTCACTGTAATCATCAGTGTCTAATGTTTATCGATAATTATAGCTTAACCTTTTTTGTATTAAAAATATTTGAATTTCTGTTTTTTTATTGAATTCAGTATTAAATCTTTAAAATGATAGTAAAATGTTACGTTTCACAAAATGTAAAGTCTTGTAAAATCAAATTTAAACTAGTTTGATATCACGGGACACACGCCAAGTTGGGCGATATTACATTACTGCAGTATTTTGGAATATTGAAAGTTCTCGGGACTTTTTAATTGATATGTTCATTATAAATTAATATAAAAATGCAATTAAGTACATAATATATTATGAAATCATATTAGTCATTTACGGAGTGTCATTCTAGCGATTTGAGAGAGAGAGATACCACTAGGCCACCATCTTGGATTCCATTCCAGCGACAACAAGCGCTGCTTGGCGTGATTCTTTTTTCGCGCCAAGCTGCCCCGTCATATCAAACTAGCACCAAAGTCCACAATTTTGGCCACCACCAGAAGCGGCGTAAGGCGTGGGCTACGGCCTCGCACCTAAAAGCCGAAATAAATTAAACGAAAAGTAAAAATCTGCGACATGCGCTTTTAGATTTTCCTATAAAGTTAGAAAATTCTCAGCTCTAATTTATCTGTTTTTCGCTATAAGATATCAATTTTTTGATATGTATCTACCTTTTTAAAAAGTTTTATTGGTGCATGAAAGCATATGAATAAATAATTCGTGAAAATATTGTTTGTCCTTTTCTTTTATTAAAAATTTCTCAACTTTGTCGTTTCCGCTCATATTTAGTCTGTCGACATTAGCTGGAGTTAAGCTGTTGTCGCGGAGAGCCCCCGGTCAGAGACGGGGCATAGCTCGGGACTTCGTCTGCATGCTATATTTTAATGGTCTTTCTAATGATAAGCAGTCTCGCTTCATGTTTCTATGTCATATTATAAATTTTAAAAGTATTTGATGTGAGAATAAATAGTGTGTGTGGTACTGGGCATTTTTCATAACTTATCAATCATGCCCGGCTTAGACACTAAGAGATAGAGAGAAAATGTGAAACTGGTGCAGCAAAAGGAAAAAGAAAAGCTGAAAGAGTTGTATCCAACCATGTTTAAAGTTCAGGTATGATTAAATTTCTCGATCAGACTGAATCTGGCAGTTCAGAATCAAATTAGTCGGTTCCTTCGACTTCTCAACAGCATTTATCCGGATCAGTCTTCGTTGAATTTGGAAGTTACTACAGATGTTCCGACTATTGATACCGAACGACGAAAATTGAAAACAGAAATAGGATCAAAAGCTTGCCAATCGTAATCTGACTGAGATTTAAGTGTTGACGTTGAGTAACATAAGTCACAATCAAGAAGAAAATATTGAGATTAGTTATTCGCCTTTGAACAGAGATATGTGTGTGTGCCAGAGACGTAGTGAAACAAGCATTTTCCAGTTTTGATTCGGGATTGTGTAAGTTTCCCATGACAGATACTCACCAGTTCAAAGCGGTCTCACCCAGCAGTTAAATAACAGTGATTAATATTATCCTAAAGATGGTGATCATAGACCTTTTTCCAATTTTCATTCCTCAATAAAACTAAATGGTGACTCAACATCGTCGCTGTTTGGTTTATTCAAGTTCTAAAAATAAAGCTTTCTGTTTACGATGCAGACTATTTGGCAATTCACAAACTTAAATGGTACAGGAAGGGTGCTGTGATTGGAAACACTTGAGAGAGTATTTTACACAGGCAGGAGAATACTAAAGAACATATGGCCTATATGTTCCAATGGACAACATTAGAGAGGGGAATAAAGCACGGAAAAACATTAGACCTAGAAACGGAAGGCAGATTCTTGAATCTCAAAAGCATTGGTACAGTTTGAGACATTAATTGATATCATAAATTTCTTAGCGGATCATAATCTGACGTTTAGAGGTCACAGAGAATCTCTCAAATCTGACAAAGACTAAATTCTGGAAACTTTTACACTTATTAGTTTAAATATCTAAATATGATCCTACGTTACGTGAACTCATAAATCGCATTGATAACAAACTTGCACGCCATTATCTAAGCCACGATATTCAAAATGAATTGATCACAATCATGTCAACACAGTTGCCTGTGAGGTGATTGGTAGGATAAAACACACCCAGGCAAAACATTTTTTTATTCGACTGCACTAGAGACTATAGTACAATTTAGGAAATGTCGGTCATCTAAAGATACCGTAGTACAGAAGAAAACTTGATGGGATTTCTTGCTGTCACTGAAACGACTGGAGAATATTTGACCAATACAACACTGGGAGAGCTAGAAAACAATGGTTAAGTATTCAGCACTGTCGTGGACAAGGATACGACAATGGATCAAATATGGTAGGCATAAATAGTGGAGTTAAAACTAGAATAAAAAAATAAATCCCAGGGCATTTTTTTCACACCTTGCGGTTGTCATATGAAATCAGTTATTGGTAGACGCCAGTAGCGCACACAGGAGTTTTTCAAGGGAATATTCGTGAATATTAACGTCGCACTGTTCATCTACACGAGTGTTTTTGGTGACGGAATTCTTAATTTTGAACCATGGTCAAGTGACTAGGGCGAAACCTGAGCTGACACTCCCTCTCCTAATTACCACACCACACCAACGGGAGCACGTTTGAGCTCTCGACAGTGGATCTCGATGACAGTGTTATGCAACTTGTAACCATATTACTTTTAACCGAAACTTGGATAAATAAAGAAAATATAGATGTTCCAAATTTTCATTGTATTGCTAAATTCCAAAGATTCAATTCAGAGCTGGTGGAGTTGCCATGTATAAAAATAAGGGATATACCACAACTTGCATCCATTTCTGAAGGGACATAGTATCAAGTATAACGAGTCATGTATCGGAGAAATTTGTTGTGAAATGTAGAGCAGAAAATGGAGAAATAAGTCTAATGGTTATAATTTATATATATTTCACCAAATCAAAGTGTAGAGAAAATTATCGAATTCAATCTCAAACTTAGTTGCCTACACTATGAAGTCGGATCAACTCTTCTGAACAAATTGTCTATAATTTTAAGTGGGGACTTAGATTTCTCTTTGAAAAAATCTACATTAAAGCCTTTAGTAGATTTTAAAATCAAAATTCAATATAATTACGCCAAATGAAAGCACGACAAAGTACGCAACAACGCTTGACAGTTTTAGATTTTTAAATAATTTTTAATCTAAAGTATAACCTATATTGTTTTCTTCTTAGAATGCAATTAATTCACAAATATGATTGTAAAGTAATACTTTTTTGCGAAATATACAATCGAGTACAGACATATGGATAAATAATTTTATAGGACAATACTAATATCCCCTCGTTTTTTATTCACCTAATTAATCGCTGAAATAACGTTACAAAATTAGAAGTTATCACTTTTATCGTGTGGTCATATAAGCACACATGCACACTATTTTTTGCTATTTTCCTGTTTCAGCAAACACTGGAAAATTATCTAAAATAAATTAAAGCTTACTATTAAGCCTTTAACAGACACAAGGTGGGAAAGCAAAATCGGCCGCATTACTACAATTTGATCATGTTGAATGCATAGTAAACTTAAAAAACCAAATGGAAGTATCCGACGCACTCAGTGATTGCGATTCAGTTTTAAATGAAATGTTCAGTTTGGAATTTATCCTATCATTACATGTATATGGTATGAGTTATTAATACGTGTCAATACCATAAGCAAATTATGGCAATCTGTACAAGCCCATTTATGCATTACTCTTGAACATTTGCGTACATTTTGTCGCTGGATCAAAGAGTATCGACAAACTGTATTCGGAAAGTGCTTGTCTGACGCTCGTAAGTTTATTGAAAAAAGCAGTTATGATTTGCCAAAAGATTTTAAAAATAAAAAGGTAGCCAATAAGAAAATAAAAATTAATGATGAAGGTGGCGATCAACCTATAGTCTGTCAAAAGCCGGTATGAAACACTTTTAATACCATAATTGATTCTCTGACAAGCAATATGGATTCAAGATTAATGTCTTTAAATCAACATTTTGAAAATTTTGGTTTTCTCAATGATTTAAACAAGTTAAAAAATATACCAAAAGAGGAAATACTGAAAAACTGTCAAGATTTACAGTCTTGCAAGTAGGCGCGACAGCAGTGACTTCCAACCTTACAAATTATATGAAGAATTACAAAATATGATCCCAAATTTATCCAACATCATTACAGACGTGAAATATCTGCTCCAATATGTCAGAGAACGATTTGAAAGAAATTTTCCCAAATATTTACATTGTCTTACGGGTATTGTTAACAAAATTCGAAAGTACCGCTTCTGCCCCGAGGAACTGATAAAAATTATGCAAGAAATACAATGGGTCAGGAAAAACTTTCAGCTGTAGCAGTTTTATTTATTGAAGCAGATATAGCATCCAATATAAATTACGAACCAATCATTTAGAATTTCAGTAAAACTAGAAGTAGAAAATTTCTATTTCTTTAAACAATAGAGAGAAAAAAATTAATGTGCCGCATAAATGAGTAAAAAGTTTGGTTTTTCTTTATGAATAAAAATTGGTTTTTTATTTCATAAAACCTCTTATGCCATCAGAGGGCCTCGAAAAATGTATTTTGCCCACATTAAGTTCAGGTCTCGCGCCGCCTCTGACCACCACTGTATATTCTGATAAAGTCCTGTATTTCAGTTGAGCTTAGACTTTGAATTGCAATCGGGACTTCTATTTAAACTCGAAATCGAGAAGCATGTAGGTTTAGAAGATTTTATTGGTGCAAGGGCATTTGAAGCAGATTTGCTATCTCTGTGGCATAAGACTCGGTAACTTGAAAAATCTGGTGGTAATGTCAATTATATTCGATGCCTTCATGAAACTATTCGTTATAAAGTTTCTCGCATGACCACCAGTCTGAATCCACAAACATTGAGTCATAACTATCCCAACAGGTATGAAATGGCCCAAGGAGTCATTAGCTTATGAAAGTTTTAGTTATAGAATCCGACGGAATATTTCTGAGCTAAGTCCTGTTGGCGACGTGAGATTATCATATCACTACTCAAATGGGCTAAACCTCTCCATTAAAAAGTTCGAACGTCTATAATAAATATTTTGAAATTTTTTTTGTTCGAGATTTAGGGCTATATAAGCCTACTAGCTGTTAACCACCTTCTTCGCTAAGTCTTAACATAAGCATAGGTTTAAAAACATTCTTATAATTCGCCTCTTGATTAAGGATAGGGCTTGAATTTCTAAAATTCAAGTAGAATTATCTTTTGCGCTTCCGTAAATCTCCTTTTTAATGCATAATAAATATATACTTGCCAATTTTTATCAATAGACCCCGTAATCATCTAAGTATTCCCTTAAGCCCTGTTCTTAACATTTAAACTCAAGACAAACATGCGTATCAAATTTCATTACTGTAACTCACTGGCATCGCTAGTCATGAGTGGGCCCCGTATCAAAATTCCTTGGGGAAAATACGAAATAAGATTTCTTTTTAGAAAAGAAATAAGACACTTAGTTCAAAATGTTACACATTTTTTGGGGCCCCTGTAGTTTGGGCTATATCATTGATAAGGCGAAAGCTACGTCCCTACTGTAACTACTTCATCCCTCATAGGAGTCTATTAAAGCAAATCTCGTCCTTAATGGGTCTTTTCAATCAGACCTACAGACGAACTATTACACGTCTGTTAAATTTTTAAAATATCTATATCGCCTCTTTGGAGGGGGATTTTTCGTAGCTGATCTCTACTCTATAAACGGAACAGGCCTGCAAAATTAAGTCTGTAGGTGAAATTGTTACTGAAATCATGAGGTAGTTGCTTTTCTCCTTTATATACGGATTCTGAACACCGAAATATATTAGTAAGAAGGGTAAGTAAGGGGATAAAAGTATTATACTTCAATTGCGGGGCGGGGGGGGGGGGGGGGGGGGGGGGTAGGGCGCGGTAGTTATCAACTCAAGCGATTCCTTGTGTCAAATTTGCAGTTGTCGGGATTTATTACCGGACACTCTAGATTGTCATTTCTCTCAATGTATTTAAACAAGAAATAAAAACATTTAGATACCTTACTAAAACATTAAGTTAATTGAAAAGAACTTCCCTTTAAATAGAATTAAAACTTTATTTTGCAAACAGGTATTAGTAAAACATAAATAAAAAGAGCACTTTTTGGAAGCCGGTTTAGTAAGGAATAGGAGCTCCGTTCCTTTCTATAAACCCTCCATGTTGAGATTCTTTGCACTGCGCCAGAGTTTTGAGCATGGACGAAACACTTTCGGAGACCTCTATGGGATTCAGACCTTCGTGGGGAGGAACCAGTCGTCTTCCCAACGAAGTCTTCACATAGCCTGGATTCATCTGCACCATCAGAATACCATGGCTCTTCAATAACCCCGAGAGACACCGCATGGACATATTCAGTGCTGCCTGGAAATAAAGCTCGATAAATGGAATATTCGACGCAGTGGCCGGTACCAATTCTGAATAAACACCGGCTTAAGACATAAAATAAAGAATTTAGAAACTAGTCTACGATTTCTTTTGGAGGAGGAGAGGCATTTGTTACCGTTAAAGAGTGTAGATTAACTAGGGTGATCCTTTTAAGTTAAACAGTTTTCCGCACTTAAATTACCTACTAGACACTCGTTAAAAGGGAAAATAAACGTTGCTGTTCCACCAAAAATCTTCTGTACTCTTATAATGTTTCTTTAAATATAAAAAAAAAAAATCACTTTATACAATCGAACAATCAGTTTATAAAATCAAATAAAAACTGTATCTACGAAGAACCAAACTTTCAAATGTAACCAAGAAGTCTCAGGGGTGTTACCTTTAACTCGAGGGGTGAAAATATAAACAATTTTCAAACAGCTGTAATTCTTTTAAATTTAAATAATTCTAATCTTTTACACATTTACAAAGGATTATGACTTCAAAGTACAAAATGTTTGAAATCCGAATTTTTTAAATTATGATTATATTTCAAAGCATATGAAAATATGTAATAAATATCAAATAATTTTTGCGTTGCGCGCACTATTTTCTAAAATAGTAGCCTCTGATGTATAAGGCTTTAGATTTATAAAACGTATCATACTCTTTAAGCCCTACATCATTTAAGAATAATATCTTTTGTATTTCAAAATATTTGAGAAATATTGAAATTTTTTTTAAAAGATAGTTTATTATTCTACAAATATAAAATTACTACAGCGTAATAAGGATACATTTAACTTTATAAATCAACTTATAGCTAGTAATTAAAGCTACTACTTTAGAAAAGAGCATGCACAACGTAAAACTTAATATTTCTTATAAGCATATGAAAATAAGAAACATTTCTATAATTTTTAAAATTATGATTATAATTTAAACATTTTATACTTTTCTGAAACCCCTTTCCTTTATAAATTATGTGTAAAAGATTCGAATTATTTAATTTTAATTTCAAAGATATATATATATTTGAATATTGTTTATATTTTCAGCCTTCTAGAGAAAGTTAATACCCCTGAGACATTTTAAGGAAATTTGCATTAACCGGGTATTGAAAAAACACTGTCGATGAATCCCAAACAGCGCAACCGCGCTCTCAGAATGAGTAAGAAAAGACCCGAGCGGTGCTATATATATCGCGCGCGCTTTGTTCATTTTACACCGACAAATCCTAATCGGAGCTATAGCATTGTTTTTATAAAAGGTAAAAGTACTATTTACATTAAAAAGAGCTGTGTAATGTATTTGATTCAGTAAATCTGAGCACGCGACTTAGACAATCGGTAACGCACCGTCAGTTGTCCATAATGTTCGAAATGTACTGGGTTTCTCGACATAAAATCTCAACAGCGCGATCGCGTTGCTTGGGACCCAGACAGTTAATAAACATAATTTTTCCATCTTTCGCCATTCAAAATTGATTGCTATATCGGTATTTGCAGCTATAGTTTGTTACATAGAAACTAAACATTTAATTTGTTTCCAGAAGATATTGGTCGTCGTAATTAACAATAAATTGTAATTCGAGGAGGCTTTTATCGAATACATTTACTTTCTGCGACTCTTTCTTAATGTTTGGAATGAACGATGCAGTGTGCTTACCCAGTTAAAATGCGGAAAACTCGATTATACACTTTATCTAGCTAATCTGTAGATTAATGGCAACATATATACGCATGATACATATGTATATTGTCCAAATGAAGAGTAAATATCATACCCACCTACGTTGACTTTCATTAAAAGGGGCTTCTAGCGCCCCATTTTGAAACTACAAATACTACCAGGGGATTCACTAGCAGTATGACAATCTTGTAGAGGGCACAATAAATCGGAATCGCATAGCATTTCAAGTGGCAGTGGGGGGGGGG
>BMAV01008206.1:155545-185552 GCA_019973955.1 Trichonephila inaurata madagascariensis | reverse complement strand
AAGCTGAATTTTCTTTTAAGAATATAACCGATTGCCAGATCATCCAGAGACTTTACGAAGTCTAAAACTATCAGCTTGTAATAGATCCGTTCAATGGCCCTCCTTCATAAAGAATCACGTAAATCTGTTTTACTCGACATATTTTTAAGGCCAATATTTGATATAAAATAACTTTCTTTAAAACTTTCGAGTTTTGAAAAAATCCGAGGAAATTTATGCTTTATAAAGTAAATTTTTCAATGTTAATACGAAGTGCTATTTTTCAGAAAAATTTGTTCTAAATTTATTGAGGGTTTTATTAGAAGCTCGAAATGGAATATGTGATGACACGAGTAGAAATCTTTGGAATAGATAATTTTTCAAATCATTCATTCATACAAAACGCTACTCACCAAGCCTTAAGAATTCCAGTTTCGTAGATTCTGAACGAATTTTGATCTCATTAAGACCCTAGAAAATAAAGTCCACTTGTTATTCCATATGAATTATTCTCCCAAAAAGGAAAAAAAAATTCAAAATTGCACTAGTTGATAAAACATTAAAACAAAAATATTGTCTGAATTAGCGTCGATTCAGAAAATCAAAAGGGTTGTTAACGATATTTTCTTACAAAATTAAAATAATTTTCAGGCGACTTGGAAGACCCTCGATTACATCTTTTCTCCCCACTCCTACACTGAAGAATTTCGAGGACGAAATCCAATATGCATCATCTATTATTTCTATAATTAATCGGTATACCAATCCATGGCTCAAAAAAGAAATTCTGAATCATAATTACCAAGTTGCAGCGGCGTCCATACAGACGGGATTGAGCGAACTGTAAATACATAATTAAGAATCCTAGCACTGGCGTAGCCAACTCTGAAGGGGACCCTGTATCAAAATTCCTTCGCGGGGCCCCTTTTCAATTCCTACTTTGGCTCACACTATCTTTATCTTGGTGGAATTTTCAATCGTAAATAAAATGCATTTTAAAGCGCTCCATTGAGCTGAAATTTTATATACATGACTATTTTGGATGACAATGCAGTAATTTAATTATAATTAATAAAAATTAATTGATTAAAACTAATTATTCAAACTACAAATACAGCCACGTTGGCATCATTTTTGGCGACTTGTGTCAAAACTTGAAAAGGTTTTTTTCCCCCTCACTTTTCAAAGCACTCATTCGAGCTGAAATTTTCTATACAGTATTGTTTTGGGTAAAAATACTATAATTTAATAATTAAAATGAATTGACTGAAACTAATTATTTAAAGAATTACAGATACAACCACGTTGATTTCATTTTTAACGCGGGTTGGGTCAAAACTTTAAAAGATTTTTTTTCTCGCGTTTTAAAGCATTCAGTTGAACTGAAATTTTATAGACACTATTGTTTTGGATGACAATACGATACTTTAAGGATAATGAATAAAAATTAATAACCACTTAATGTTGTGATTCCGTCCTATGTATATATTTATTTATATTAATTGTAACTATTAATAAAAAGTAGCTAAAATAAAACTTTTCTTTGTTGATCTAAGTAGGAATTGAATTAAAAAAAATTTTATATTACTTGTTAAGATATAGGAGCCTTGTTAGTGGACTGTAGTTATACATGTTGGGGCCCCCGTACCCCCCGGGGGGGCCCCGTATTATTGATCCGGTGGTATCTGCGCCTCTGGATCCCAGACGCGAACATGCCGAAATTATGTAGACACTTACAACTTTGAACATATCAGATACAATCATATATTTACTCTTCTGACCAGCCATTTTATGTAATAAATATTCCAAGATAGACTTCTACGATTCAGATTAGTAACTAATAAACCAAATCCCTATAACGATATATTTAGGTCAATGTTGCGACTGTAAATCGAATTTGCACATCTACCAGAGCTACAAAATAGCACAAAACAATACTCACTTTAGATGTCTATTGCATCAATAAGTAAAAAAATCTTTTTCCTGACCGTACTATAAATCACATATCCCATTTGCATTAATTCGGGTATTTCTCATTATGTGACAATCTTCAGTCGAACCCAGATTTGAACTCACGGTTTCTCTACAAATTGGAGTATTTATAGTTACATTACAGCAACAAGAACAGAAAATTATTCTTGGTAAAAAGATCAAAGACAAATCAGGGAAAAAAAAACGATTTTTCTGTAATCATTTGACTTGTAGGCACACATAAGAAAGTCCCAGTTAAGCTAATTGACGATAAAACTGTTGGATAAGAGGATACAAAATTCTTTATTCAATTTCTAGTTGTATATTAAAGGGATAATTGTTTCTCCTTTGTTCTGTGGGTTTTAATTACATTGCTACGGTATAGAGACTAAGTTTGGAAGACTAAACTTTAGTAACACAAGTCTAAGGTATCCGACTAGATTCGGAAACCAATTTTTCAAAAATTTTCAGAATAATTTTGTTTTAAAGATCATAAATAGGCTTAAAAAGCCATAATTATTAAATAACATGCATTACCCTTTGTTTTTTTAAAAATATTTTTATGAAATTTTAGCAAAAATTTTCTAAGTTAAGAAAAACGTCATAAATAAAAATAAATTGCACATAATGCAATTTTAATTTCATTCATATACTTCTTGATCCATCTGAAGTATCACAAACCGCAGGATAAAAAAATATTTTAAGAAATAATTTTATAAGCATTTAAAATGTGATGTTAATGATTTTTCGTCAAAATTACTGTATGTTCCAAGCTAAAAGTAGCTATAAAAATGCAATTAAATGTAACTATCTTAAAACCTGATGTTTGTTACACCCTGAAGGGTTCATAACATATGTTATAAATTTTATCGAATTTTATTGGATTGTTTTGGAACACAAATTGAAACAAACCGTCTTTCGAACACAAATTACCGTAAAAATTTTATACTACAAAAAATGCATTAAAAATATTCTTATAAATTATATTAAAAATATATGCTATAAAAAACAAACTCTAGTTTTATGTGTATTAGTCCTTAATATGACGAGCTCGTCATCTTGCCCCGGAGTGCCTGCTTAAAAATATTCGTTTTTATTGTCATGAAGGAAGACGATTAATTGACATTTAATGATGGTAATAAGTAGTATTTAATTTAAGTTACTCATAAATATTAAAGAAAAATGACATATCTTGGCTGTATCTGTTGCAGAGCGTCATCTTGCCCCGTGTTTCGGAATTTATTAAACTTACTATATGTAGTCCATTTTATTAAATCTTGTAAACGTTTGTTTGCATTTTTGTCCGCTCGACCTTGCGCTTCTATCTCTTCTGGGGCTAAGGGGCATTGTAGGAAAAGCCCCACTGACACTGTAGGCCACTGTAGTGATAACGGCTGGAGTAATAAGGGCAGCTTTTTTAAATCACTTTTACCTTCACGTGAAACCAAGCAAAGAATCTCCTGCTCTGTTGATTATTGACAATCACAAAACTCGCATAACCTTGCAGGGTATCTTATATTGCAGAGAGAAAAACATCATGGTTGGGTTGCCGTCCCACACATCACATCGTCTCCAACCCCTTGATGTGTCATTTTTAAGCCCATTAAAAACCTACTATAGCCAAGCATTTGACAACTTTATGGTCACTCATCCAGGACAAACTATCACAGACAAAAATATTGGTGAGATTTTGAGCACCGCTTACTTTAAAGCAGTGTCAGTTGGAAATGCCATTCAATTGTTTAAAGAATGTGGGATCGAGCCTCATAATCCTCTTTTGTTTAGCGAACATGACTTTGCTGCTGCAAAAACTACTGACCATGATGTTGGCGACGCTACTGAGAATAGTGCTAATCCTCAGACCCTGGTAAACCAACATATAAATCCCCCAGAAGAACCAAAACTTATGGCAAATGCTGATTCCGATGCACTAAAAAAGCCTGTTAGCGTGTTTTTTTAACCCATTGACTAAAAGCAACACAATGCGAGAAAGAAAAAAAGTAAAAAGTGAGCTTAAGCATTCTCCCAAGCACACCCATCAAAGAAATTTTAGAAGAAAAGGAAACTTTAGGAAGACAGAAGAGAAACTCGTTAAGTTAAAAAGGGAGTAAAAGAACTCAAACTAAGTTCCTGTAGGCCTAAGTCTATAAAATCCAAGCCAAACAGTCCAGTTGCATCAACTTCAAAAGATGGTGTTATAAAGTGTCCCGCTTGTGAAGAGGAATGTTGTGACCCTCCAACAGAAGAATGGATCCAGTGCTGTAAATGACAAGAGTGGTGGTATGAGGAATGTTCCAATTATGAAAATGTCATTTTTTATTTGTGACTATTGTTAGCTCTGCACACTAAACAGTTAAACATTACGTTACAATGCATTACTCTTAGTCTGATACTTTTAAGATGTAAAAACACAGTTATCATTTGTTAAACCATGTAACATGTGTTCAAAAGATAAAATATGTTTCACCGTTTTCACAGTGTTGTCATCTTCCCATAGTATTGAGGCAAGATAACAATTTGTTAAGGTTCAGAAAAAATAAAATTATCCTTTGTTATTTTTTTTATTTGAAAAATTAAATGGTAATAAATTTAATACTACAAAGGCCTACTCTAACACTTCATGTAAAAATAATTTTTTTTTATCCTTAAAAATAAATCAATAAACAAAAACTGTTAACATAGTCATCTTGCCCCGGTATCCCCTACTAGTTGGAAAATGTATATCGCGCATTGTTAACAGTACCACCAAGTAGTGTAGATGCAGAAACAGCATTTTCGACAGATGGTAATTTTTGCACAAAATTACGTTTCAGGCTTAATGACAGTACAATTAATACATTACATTTTTTTTAAGATCTCATTTCAAAAATTTGTAATAGTACCACAGACTGAATAGTGATATGTATTTGAATCGCAAAAAAGTATAAATAAGATGTTCCTTTACTTTTTTGTGATTCTTTATATATACTGTTATAATTTATAAGTTAAATTATTTTTTGATATTTACACTCTAATAAAACTGGCAAATAAAAATAAACATTTGTGTTTTCTTTAATTTTCTAAAATTTCTGCTACTGGTATTAAGATCCAAGAAATACAGCGCGCGAATACCGGTATTGAACTTTTGGTCCGATACCGCAATCTCTAACCACATCCATCAGTTCAAAATTGGTTAGACAAAACCTTTGCATTGTTACGTGCAAAATCAAACGTATGATAGGGCGATACGAAAAACAAAGATAAGTTACTTCTCAAACCAACCCTACTTCATGTAATAATAACGAAGTCTCAATTCATTCTGACAAAAATTTTAGAGATAAGACAATTGCAACAGATTCGTTGCTAGATGCGTTTCCATTGTAACAAGGATGGACAAATCAATTAAACATGACAAACCGATAATAGTGTTATTTACATATGGGAAAGATTTCTTCTACAATGCAAGCTTCCAGTATTATGAGACAAAGGCAAGTTCTAAATAATTAAAATTCCAATTTTACAATGATTTAGTTCGGGTTGTATAAGGAATGGCGATTCTTTCCGAAAAAGATCGATTTTTAAATCTATTGGAATCGTAACCTGATGAATCGATTCACGAACAAATCGAGATCTAAAAGATCGACTAATAAAAAAAATCGATTTTTTCTTTGGCCCGAGAAATTGATTTTTCGATTAATTGATCTCATATCGCCAAACCTAGTTTGTATGGTTTGCAATGATCACAAACGATGTATTTGAATGACCTCCGGAAAAAAAATCTTTTTTCACAAACGTGTTCAGTTTTAAACGTAAATTACGGATAAATTCGAAAGAAAATCAAAAGATCTGCGTCAGGATCAACTGTATGTTACCAATAAATTCCATATAAATCAGCTAATCTCACATTAACTAGAGCGATCCATTAAAGTGCGGAAAATTGTTTCATTTCTCAAATTCCCTAGATAATCTGCACATCACCTACTATGCACTCGTTAATGTGAAAATAAGATTTTTGGTGGAACAAAAGCAACGTTTCTGAACGCTTAAGTTAAAAGCTTTATTTTTAAGATCTAAAGAATCAACTTAACATAATCGAATACCTTTACTGTCTCAACCACTCTGTTTCTAAATGTTTAGGGCAAATTATTCTGCGATGAGTTAACGAAATTCGTAACAGAAAAAAAAACGAGAGAAACAAAATTTTGAACTTTAACGAGATACGGAGACTTTACATGTGAATATTACCTAATTAAAATACGGAAAACTCTTGATTCTGCACTTTAACGCGTGGATCAAATCAGTTAATCTACAAATTAGCTAGGTTAACTTCACGTTAACAACTTTAGAGCTCTAACGGTAGCATATACACAAGGTAAAATCAAAGCTAGAAAGCAGAGGCTATTTCACTTACCATCAACGTGTTTTCGTTTCGGTAAGTGGCAAAAACGATTCGAGGTGGTTTGGGTAATCCAACGAGTTGCCTCACGAATTCCAAGCCAATACCTCTGGTAGCTCCGGTCACCATAACGGTGTCCAATTCCAGCGTCTGCTCCTTGGGAGGTTGACCTACACCACTTTGGAAACGCTTCTGACGGAGGCAGAACTCAGGCGTCACAAATTCGTGAAAAAACCGAAGCAAGTGCTTTGGAAATCTCAGCGCCATCATTCAAACGGTTAATAGCTTTCCAAGAGAGAGGTAACAGAATACAACGTTGCAATTTATCTATAAATATTTAGCAGGAGATGCCAGACACAGTATAAGAAAAGTTACTTTTACTTATTCCCATTCACATGTGGGGCTGCGGTAGCCCAGTGGGCAAGGTATCGGATCATGGCCATGTCATGAGTAGAGCACATCATGCAGAGATGCACATTAAATCTGTCGAGAGTTGAAACGTCCTCCCGTTGGTGTGGTAGTTAGGAGAGGGGGATGCCAGCTCATGTGGTGGCCGCGGTAGCCTAGTGGTCAAAATATCGGATTGTGGCTGGCTTGTCACGAGTTTGACCCCAGTACCACTAAAGACTCGCCGTGTAGAGCAACGATGCACGTTAAATCTGTCAACAGGTCAAATATCCTCGCGTGTGTGGGGCTTCCAGCTCAGGTATCGTCCTCGTCACTTGACCAGGGATCAAAATTATGAGGTCCGTCGCCAAAAGCCCTCGAGTAGCTGAACAGTGCGACGTTAATATTCACTCCTATTCATGTTGCGTCGGTAACCTAGTGGTTATGATCTCGAACATCGCTGGTTCAAGTCCAGGTGCCACTGAAGATCAACCGTGTAGAGGAGGCCGTTGTACGTTAAATCTATCGAGGCTCAATGTTTTCCTGTTGGTATGATGGGGTAGGTAGGAGAAGAGGGCACCAGCTCAATTGTCGTCTTCGTCACTTGACCGAGGTTCAAAATGTCGAGGACCTTCGTGTTGCGATATAGTGTGCCGTAAACATATAATTCTCACTCTGACTAGAACAAAAGTGGTTACGATCCCCGTAGCTAGAAAAAGTCGAATTCTAATGCCACCAGATTCCCATAAAACGAAAGGTTTTGTTCTGTGATTTATCTAATTGTAGTTATCTGTCAGAGTGAGGAGGTATCCAGGAAACAAATGTTCAGCGTCAGTCTGTAGTTAGAAATGACGAGATCCGAAAATTTCTCCTATCACCTCAATACTCCTCCTTTAAATTACAGGCGTTCAGAAATATTTCCAATCGAAAAGTTTAGAACAGAGGTCGCCAAAGTGGTAGTCCGCGAGAAAATTTCGCCG
This sequence comes from Trichonephila inaurata madagascariensis, assembly GCA_019973955.1. Lineage (NCBI taxonomy): Eukaryota > Metazoa > Arthropoda > Arachnida > Araneae > Nephilidae > Trichonephila > Trichonephila inaurata. The sequence goes on along the minus strand of BMAV01008206.1, from coordinate 177,860 downwards.
GTCCCCAGAAAAATGGGGTACCCTTGGTAATTGCTCCCAGAAAATGTGGTAAAAGTGAATATCCTTTTCTCAGTGAACAGGCGATGAAAATTCTGATTTAATTCACCGTATCTTATTTATGTGAAATAGCCTCTTTTCATCTTTCACAGCAATTAAAACACGGTTACGATCTCAGCTTGAAATAAATGTCTTGCAGTTACAACATTGGATCCAACTACCCATTATCTTATTTCAAGTAAACAGAAACATCCATCACACTAGCAACGTATAACGTAACAATTAATAGTTTCATTTTATTAACTAGGTACATTTTACGTGTTCTCAAGTCACAATTTTTTTTAAAATTATATTTAAATCCTATTAGTGTTCCACGGGAATTAAATTATGAATTTACTGGTCCGTGAGGTCAAAACGCTTAGCGACCGATGGTTTAGAACGCTTTTCCAGGAGATAAGCATTCAATAAAATAACAGAAACAAGAAGAAACTGGAATGCCCTTGTTCTTAGCAAGACATGTATTTGTGGCAATCTCCACTAAAGGACCCACTCCCTGCTAAGCAATTAATGATTTCCCTGCGGTCACGTGGTTTCTCGTGGGAAAATAACCAGAACAAGAGACAACACCACCACTTAAGTTCGGAAGCAAGTCACCCCTTTTGTTGACTTCCCTTTGGTCAAGCCAGAAAAGTTCTCACGCCAATTTTCGACTTCCAAAGTCCACCGCACGAGCGGTGACAGGGGACCAATGGCCGAATAGTAATCTCGGCTACTACCAACGGAAATTATTCTGTATCACGTGTCTTCCTTTGAAAACGTGATATATCGCGCCTGTGTAAAGAGACACAAAAAGAGAGAAAACAGACTCGCTTAAACCCACTCTGGATTCGACCAAACTCCAGCACAACACCTAGATAACGAACTTAAAACCGAAACTGCATCACGTCGTTTTGAATACCGCAAGGCTGCCTTCACGTCAGTGATGAGCACCGTAATAACATCTGCTTACGTCTATTCTAAAAAGGAAATCGCGCGGTAAGAAGCTTTAACATTCCGAGATGGACTCTCACCCGCCTAAATTTTTTGTATTCTTGATGTTTGTAATTCTATACCTTGTGGTAAGGAAGCTTAACACAAAAAGAGAATACCTACGAACAGTGACTTGTCGGAGATTTAGGGTGAATCGCTATCTTCATCATCATGATTCTAATGTTATTTACGCCAAGGTTGTAAGAGGTAGACCCCCTTGGGGGAATCAGTCCTTAAAAACCATCATATAAAACAGCGGCTGCTAAACTGTGGTCTCCTGGGGGTCCGCAGTGCCTCTCTAGGAGTCCGTGGAATCTCTCATGTAACGTTGAGATTTTCCTCTTTTACAGACTCTGAAAAGCCTTGTGGACAAATTGAAACATGTTCCATACTTGACTAGATCATTCAATTGTACCCAATGAAAAAGCTCTACCGGTACATGCATTTTGATTAAGAACATTCAGTCGGCGAGAGATGTTCAAAATCTTGGTGATCAGTGATGTCACACTGATACATAAAGGGGGCACGGCGATCGAAAGTTTAAGAGGACCGCTATATGAAGTATAAAAATGAGTCTTATGCATTCAATATACGTTTAAATTTTGTTGCAATTCCTCTCCCTCGAAACTAAACAACCAATGACAGAAATATAAGCGCTTTACAAATCCAGATGGAAATTTCTTTCTTGCCCAGTCGTGAAAATTTATTGATAACGTAAGCCACATTTTTCTTTCGGTATACAGAAGATGCACATTAGATCTTACTTAAATGTTATAAATGACACATGAAGATAAAATCCCACACAGAAAAATTTAGAACGAACTGTATTTTTTTTTTAATATTCATCCTTTATTAATCCCAGTTCATGGAGTCATAGTTAAGAGAATTACTTTGACAAAAGTTTTGAATTAGATGTTCTGTTTTGGCTGAAACCAATACGTCTGTGTAATACATTTTTATATAGTCTTATAGAAACGACATATCGAACTATTCTTCGATTCCTGTTGGTTTTTACTCACTTGACATATATTAAGAGCGTCAAAAATTCAAGGCTGCCGAGATGGGGTAGTGGGTAATGACGCTGATTCCTGTGCCGAAGGCCTGGATTCAAATCGAGGGGGCTGAGTGAGAATTTTAACAGCCCGCTACAAAACAACACTTAACTCAAAATTCCTCGTAATTTTCAGTCAAGCGACAAAGACGACACCTGTGTGTGTGTTGAGCGAGCATTTGATTCTCCTAACTAACACTCGACAGATTTAACGTGCATCGGCCCCTCTTTACGGTGGCTCTTCAGTTGCGAGTGAGTGAATATTAACGTTTCACTGTTCAGCTACACGAGGGCTTTTGACGATAGACCACCTCATTTTGAACCATGGTCAAGTGACGTGGACGACACCTGAGCAGGCACACCCTCTCCTAACTACCACACCAAGGGTCTTCAGTTGCACCAAGGCTCGAACCCGCAAAAAAATAACTGAACTTAAAAATAAAAACTTAAATTTTTTTTTTTTTCTTGTCATAAGTATTCTTTACAATTTAAATGAATCCATTTTCAAAAAACGGATTAAAAAATCCTTGAAACTGAATGAAACATTGAATTTTATATGATAGCTTTTCAAAAGACAATTACATTTCAGTAAAATGTTTCGAAATATTTTATCTTTATTTCAAATATTACACGTAAAGGAATACTATAATGATATTCTAACATGTATAAATTTCTAATGTAACAAAAATTCGGTTTACACATTTTATAAAATGTTCATAAAATAAAATGAATAGATTTATACAAACCCTTCCAAACTTTGAAGAATAAAACGATAAGAACAACAAAAGATAGCACTACTCAACACATGGTGTTTTTTTTTTATTATTTTATTTTTACTCATGTAATAAAATATTGTAAATAAACTTTGGTATTTTTTTTTTCATAGGATATTAAAACGGTTTGTGAATACATACCTTTGCTTGTTTATTTGTAATTAATATTTAAAAGTGCAGCCATACTTTTCAGACACTCGGTATATTTGAAAACATTTCTCTTTTGTTTATGAAAAAATTTCATATCTCTTATTTACATCAATACAGTTAACATTATACATTTGTCATAATAAATTAAAATTTACAGATTAAACTGTACATAAAGCATTGATCATCAATTATATAAACGATATATATTTAATATGCACATATTCTTCTAGTACACACAAAATATTAGATAAAAAATTTGAAATAGTTCCGCCATGATCGGTGTCATTATCACAAACTTTGAAAAGAATAGTTTATAGCACAGTGAAAACTAAATAATTCTTAATCTTTTTTCCAATTCCTGTACAGTGTTTCTGCCGCCAATTTAGGATTAGCATCCATAAAACTTTTCCAAACGTCCAAGTCAAAGATTTCGCTGTCGTGCTCCAGTATAAAGTCCTGAACAACTTTTTTCAGATATTTGTCTTGATGCATATCAGCAAGAACCAGAAATTCGCAAGCTTTGGTCTGACAAAGGTTTTCTTTCAAGTAAATTGAACACTTCTTTTTTATGGCCTCTATCTCGTATTTATCTGCAGCCGTGTAGAGTTTCAATGCCTTTTCCCAGCTTAGATCTTCCAAGGTGTCTGTATACATGTACTGGAGCATTTGACGGACGGTGTCGGCATCCAAATCAGATATTTCGACATATCCTTTCGATTTCTCTTTCATGTCATTCGTGAACATCGCTCTAAACACCGGGGATGCAGCACTGAGAACCACAATGTGCGCAGGAAACGTTTCTGTCGACGTGCACAGATTCGTGTCGCAAAGGATTCCACCATCATACAAAGATTTCAGAGATTCTTTTAAACCAACACTGATCGACTGCGGTTTTTCAGGATCTATTCCATGCACGTTTTGAAACTGCCAAGAAGACATAATCCCAGAGTTGACCCTCTCGATTCTGTCATAATCTTTCCCTGTCGAAAAGGCACATTCACAGTTAAGAGACAAGACATCATTCTTCAGGTACAGTCTTTTATTGTTTAACAGACTCCGCTTGGTGAGTAGCAGGGGGAAGGAAACACCTCTGGTAAGATCGTCAGGTAAAAAGTCAAACCTACCGCAATTGACTTGACCTCCTCTGGTATCTAATACGAAGCATTCAAAGGTGAAGCATTTAATATTATGAAAAGAAGATGCAATACTCACAATAATTTTATCTTCTCCGCATTGTTCACAGTTTAAAGAGAAGCCAAAAGTCATTAGGACTTCTTTCGATATAGATCTCATCACGAAAGTGGTTTTTTGATCGGGTTTCAGGGTGCTGAACTTTTCTATGTTCCAAGCAAAAGATCTGCGCTCCACGTTAATAATTGTTCTGGCAAAGATCTGGGTGCTCTCCATGACTTTTTTATCCTGTCGCCAAATTTTGCAAAGTGCCCTCAGAGTATCCTGTGGCAAAAATGCTTCTTTCCTGATCTTCAAAACATCTTCTCTATTTGCAAATTCGTAGTGACCCTTATAGGAATCATAACCACTAGAAAGGAATCTACTTTTTTCGATCTGTTTCAATTCGATTACCGAACCATCTCTCGCTAGAAACGCGAGATCAAACTCCACTTCAATGGATTCTGGTCCTCTTCTCGGCATCCTTTCCAAAAAAAACCCGATGCAGTTGCTGTCTAAATGCCCTCTCGGAGCCAGACACAATCTCCATTCCGAATCCTCCATCGAATCAACTGTAAACTCTGGACTGTAAAGGTTTACGCCCACCATCTGCCAACAGTAACTGAAATTCTCTATATTCCAATAAAATGCAACGCAACCGTTTTGTCCGCTATCGTTTCTGCAAGCCATATCCGAATACCTTTGAACAGTAAATCAAGACAGTCTTTAGAAAAGTCTTCTTTATACAAATCAAAATCACAATTTATTCCTACTTGGAAAACAAGGAGAGACGTCAAATCTTAATTCATGTCTATAGATCAGGATAACAAGAATGTATAAGCAAAACACAAAAAGGTATTCTTCCTTTATATTAGTTCGATATGTATTCAATCACAATTTAATTGTAAGGAGTATCAAAAGACTAAGTTCAGTTTCAAACACAGCCGGGTGTATCTGTTACTCTGTCGCATGATGTAAACACAAAGCAGCAATTTTAAATTCGTCCGAGAAGTTTAAATCGAGTGTTACTTCAAAAGAGAGAGTGGGGGAAATGAGTTTGTAGAGCAGATCGCGACAGAGAATGTATCTATATTTAGCAATGACACGAACGAGAATGACGTGTGCATGATGTAAAGAACTTTTTATTTTTATTTTCTGGAGCAGTGTTTCACTCAGATGAATTTCTTTTTCAAGGAACGGGTTTGGATTTTTTCCAATCAGAATGAAAGTAACTACCCTCCCCCTATTTGCTTCGAGAAAAAAAAACTTTAAATAACTATAAACACATTTTGTAATACTTGTCCTCCTTTCAAGTTCATGTAAATGTTTGCTTTCACTAACTAATGGAATCAGTTAGGTAAAACGTTTTCTACCTCTCATATATATATTTTGGGGAATTCAGTCACAGCCAACATGGAACATCTCAAATTTGAACAAACAAATGTACGAAGTATTTTTGATGAAATAAGAGATATGAACACAATGACAACCTCTCTTTTTGCGACCGCGTCAGCGAAGATTCCCTCACTTAGAGCAATAGTCAGAGATTGAGGTCGAAAACACAAATACATTTCTTACAAATATGAAATTAATTATTCCATAAGAAGTTAGCGAACAGAGAGAGAGAGAGTTATCCCTATCACCAACCCCCTAATAGTATATACTTTTAGAACATGATAAAAAACTTTAAAAAATAAATATCTTCATTCTCCTAAAATAGAAATAACTGTCCAATTGAAAACGAGTCTTACATATTCAAGCGTTTATTGGCTATTTGTTAGAAGTCCTAACTCTTTTTATAGTAATAAAATCAAGAAATAAAAAGCCAAAAGGGGAAAAAAACACCAGTTTTCGTTTAAAATGAAAATTATTGCGTTTAAAATAGGGGCTTTTAACTGATGTTAAAAATGAAAGTCAATTTTTGAAAACTTAAAACAATGAAAATTAAATAAAAGTACATCAAGAAATAAAACTATTTCATAAAATTTAATATATTTTATAGAAGAAAAGAGTATACAATTAAAACATGAATATCATACCGAAAAATAAGTAGAAAATAAAGAAAACTTGACAAGGTATAGCATTTTCAGATAGAAAGATTCAAATTAAGTTTAAAGGAAAGATAGAGATTTATATTATTTCAAAAGGAACTAAAGCAATTGGGATTTTCAATAAAAATTTTCAAGGGAAAAAAAAGAATGTCTAAATTATTTTCAGTGTGTAATTTCACTTGATATGAATTAAATTGAGAACTATATCAAGGTGATGCAGATATCTTAAGCAAAGAAAATACTTTTAAATTTTTGTTTATTTTCATATTTGGCATGCACGCATGGTTATAAGAGTGGTAAATTTGGACCTAAAAATGAACTCAGGATTTATTTCACAATATATTCTGTAGCGGGTTCACATGCAATTTTTCACCTTTGAATAAATTATATGGATACAGATTCTAATTTAAATAGAGTTAGTGGACTGTACATTTTAAATCGAAAATAAAAAAAAAATTATATATAATCTAATGAATAGTTTAGAACAGATCATTAAGAACAGAATTTGGACAGAATAAGAATTTTAACATTAAGAATTTCACAAGAACAAAGTTTCAACAAACCTAATTTTATTCCATGATTCGATTCCTGCATAACGAATAAGAACATATAGTAAATAACCAAAACAAAAAAAAAATTGTTGCCAGATATCTTACATGAAAAGACACGTGTGACAAATAAAATAATTAAATACGTAAGTAGGCTTCGGTTCATGTGAACTAACATTCTCCCCCGCCGGGAGTATGAAAGTCAGTTTTGAGATTGGTCATTTCATTTCTCCAACTTTTTTTCCGATGTCGACTACTCGAACCAGTTGATCTGCATCTGGATAAGTTTGAATCGCCCTACTCATTTTCCAATGTAGAATAGACGACTGAGGATCTTGAATTGCCACCAAATCTCAAACTTGTAGATTAGTTCTTTGAGAATACCATTTGCTCTGCAAGTGGTGTAAATAATCTCTGGACCATCGCCTCAAGAAACCTTGCTGAATTTGTAGTACCAGAATCCAGCAAGAAGATAAGCTCAGATTTGTTGAGGGTGTTCCTTCTGGAAGTTCAAAAAGCGGGACTCTCCAATTAAGAAAAGTCCAGATGTAAGGGCTTTAACGTCTGAAGGATCTACAGGCGGTGTCAGAGGTCTTGAGTTTAAACAGGCTTAATAACATTAAGGATCTTCCCTTGTGAAGTAACCATAATATAGGCAAATAAGCATTGCTATTTTAAGAGATCTGAAGTTGAGATGGTGAATCACAGAATATTCGATGAGTTGCAGATCAATCAGAAATTCATTAATTGTAGATGTAACAAATACCAGTTTTTTCAACTATGGAATTACTTTGACACGGTTTGCAGATTTACCAGGAAATTGTGAGAGTCGATATGATGGTCCCTTAAAGTCTTAGAAGGATAAACAAATTTTTATTATTCAGTTAAAATTTGAATCTGCTGGGATCACACCAGCCTTACACTTACTTACCTTAGATAGTCCTCCCTTTTACTAATGTTTCAAATACATAATTTTGAATATTTACAGCTTTTGATAATATGCACTGTTAAATAAGTGACTCAAAAAAAAAAAAAATTATCAGGTGCAACAAAGTACACTGTAAGTTTTTCAGAACACGATGATAAAAAGTTTGCTTTGCATTATGAAATCTTGATGTGTTATTAGATATTTCACAAACGTTTTAGTTTCAAGTACATTCATAGTTATTCAAAGGCCTGAGAAATATTTCACGCGATATTTATTTCACTTCAGTAATAACATAATCATGTTAAAAGATATAATTAATAAAAATATCTCCTAGTTGTTTATGTAAAATGAATAGAAAGAACAGATATTAAAATCTCCAAAAGTTAGACAGAAGCAATAATATGTTTTAGTTCAATCAGAGATATAATTAGGGTTTTTAGCAAATGGGAACAAAATCAATTTCTGCACTCTCTCCTGACAAGATAAAACTATAAAGGAGTCTATGATACTTAACTTGAAATTTTTTAGTTTAAAATTCAGAAAAATCTGCATTTTGTGGCAAATTATTAGGTGTCAAAGAATGTAAAATAATTAAAATAGTCAGCTCCAGTGGCTTAGAAGTACCATGTTCGCTTTGCAAACCCAAGATTGTGGGTCCGACTCTACCTGGAGTTTATAGATTTTCTGGATACGAAAATTATAGACATTCATGTCATATGATTATGAGGCATGTAAAAATCCCTTAGGTATCAATTTGGCTCCGGTATTCTCAGAAAAATTTCATCACTCTGCAATATTTAGCATCTAACAAGATTTTGAATTAAAAATTTATTCAAGTTTCCAAATTTGGTAACGAGGCCACCACTAAATGGTGCCACCATGAAATGGCTCACACATTTGGGGATTTGACATGACTGCAAAGGCTAAATTGCTAAAACGAAGCTCCATTGGGGGGAAAATTGATGATAGAAGATGTAACTGAATAAAAGAGGACAAAATCAAGAAACAGAGAGTGGGAGTTATATTAATATTGCACTATAAAAACAACACAAAGAGCTGTTTGATCCTCGATCAAATGACAAGGACAACACTTGAGTTGGCATCCCCCCCACACTCCAAACTACCACACCATACCAAAAGGATATCATTGGGCCTCAACAGATTAAACATGCATCGGCACCCTCTACACAGTGCATCTTCAGTGGCGATAGGACTCGAACCCGAGACACTTGCGCCACAAGTTCGTGAACATCAAGAAACAAGAATGAAATTTAAAACTGATACAGAATTATACTTTTAAATGTATAGAATTAAAAATATTTCACATTCATTCGTTTGCCACTCCCCGCATACTGTACATGGAGACAAAATGTTCTCTTTGCTTGCTTCTAGATTATACATTATGTAGTGTCTCAAAGAAATACAGCAAACATTTTGAATGGGTCCTTTTTTTATTATAAATAAAAGCTCTGTTTCATGTACATAGTTACCAGTCATCACTTCCAAGACATGATCCTCTGAGGGATGATAAAAGAACATCTTCAACTTGCTTCCGTGGGTTGCATTCCAGATCTGTTTTTAAAACACCCATTTCTGCCAGCATCCATTCCAATTCTAATAGAAACAGAATTAAAAAAAATAGTTGATTCTTAATTTAACAGCTGCTATTTCATTATGGCTGCCATCATCTAATTTCAAAAATACCAAACTTGGATCACATTTTCAGAGAAAAAATTGCTTCAATTTTCCTATATATTTGTAACATTGTAACAAATAAAAAATTCTATAGAATTCTTAAAATTATTTTAAAATACAAAAAATTTTTCCTTACCGCATAAAATTTAAACCTCATTTAGCATTAACACCGTTTTTTTTTTTTTTTTTTTTTTGTGCATTGGTCAATATTTTCTAAAGAAAAATTTTGTTCCACTTTTCATTTCCTGTACTGTAACATGAAATGAGAATTAAATTTTATGTGTTTTGGAGAAAATTGTGTATTTCAAAAATATTTTTAAATTTTAAGAGTTCTGTATATTGTTTATTCTTCCATACTTCTTCAGATTAAGTGATTTAGCACATATTACTGATTATATATGTATATATATGCAAAACATTCACAAATATATATATATATATATATATATTTAGTGTAAATTCTCTACTAATGAGAGATGAACATTAATCAAACAAAACCGAAAAAAATTGAGATTGTAAGAAACCAGACAGAACAGGATATATGAGAAATTAAAATTATAATAGGGTTAAGAATATAAAAAATGGATGCTACAGTATTATAAACATTGCTGACTTAGGACAGCTTATATATAAAATAATTTATATAAAAGTAGGGTTGAACATGTTTTGTGGCCAGCCAACTTTCCCCCTTTATGTTAATAACACTGAGCAAAAACCTATTGAAAATAATGGATAGAATATCTAAATCCATTACAAGATAAAGGTAACTTACCTAAAATTTGCATTCAAAAATGCAGAGCCTGCACTAAATTTGAGTACAGTAAATAAGTTATTGCCAGATTCTGGACTCAAATGTAAATTCAAAGCATGGGAATGGCTGAATTGTAGCACTTAACAAAAGTAAAATAAGAATAGAAATAAAAAATTTCAAAGAGAGTTTACAAACTACCATAACTTTAGTGACATTAGAGTTATATATGAATTAAAAAATAATAAGTAATTTATCTAATATTATAATATGGAGGTAACTATATTTAGGAAAAATGATAAATTTATAAAAAATAAATAATTATTATTCTAAAGAATTTCAATACTTTCTATTTAGTGAAATGTTTATAGTGCTTTATTTTTTCTGATTTTTTTTAAACTAGAAATTTATTGTGTTGTATATAATTAATAACAATATTTCTGAATATAGAAACATGTATATTACTCTCCCAATCAGGAACTTTTACAATATTGAAATTAAATTCTTCTCTTTTATCATAAATATTAGTAACTATAACATTATCTTTTAATTTGATATGTATTTCAAGAAAATTTGCTTCATTGTTGTTACTATTTGTCTGTATTAAATTAAGATATTGTGGATAAAAATTAAGAGTTAGGTTTAAAATTATCTTGCTTGCCAAAGATATATATATGAATTCATTTTTGGTATACACAATAAATATATCTTATAAACAGACAAAGTGCATCAGAAGTAGTAGTTGTTGAAATCTAATATAACAATTACTTTCCTGTAATTTTAAAATTTTGGGTGGACTTTTTTATATTCAAGCCATGATGGATAAGCAAAGTGTTGTGCATTTTACTTTACATGTTAAAAAAGTGAAAAGAGTGTAGATGAGTCCAAAAAGCCTCTATAATGTTGGAAGAGGGGATTTCTAAAATTATGATAATTTGACAATTTTTTGAAACTCAGATGCTAATGGATAAAACTGTTTGATCACTACATAGTTAAATTTAAGATTAGATTCTGAAGGATGTAAGAAAGCTCAAAAGAATTTGCATCACTTAGAAAGGAGAGTGAAATATAAATGGAGTTGTAAAAATTAACTTGAAGGTGTGAATAAATTGAATCTATTATATACATATACACGGATTGAGTTTTAGATTATTTTATCCAAGCAAGGTGCTTTTAAAGCAATAAGAGCTTATTAATACATTTAATATTTAAATATACTATGTTCATTTGGCAAGATGCTATTTGTTACAAGAATAATCAAACAATATCTGTTGCCAGTACACAAAATTTGTAGCATAAAACTATATCATTACCAATATTCAAAATATAAGACATACAAACACAAAACTAAAGAGCTATCAATAGTCTTCATAAAAGAATAAAAGATTAATACCTTCATAATAATATAAATCATTTTACATTCCTACACATGTAATGAAATAAATTTTAAAAACCATTACATACCATCTGCTTTAAAGTTGAGATTACCAAAAGCTTCAGGACCTATTAATTTATGTTTCATTTGACCTTCATAGTACACAAAGATTGTAGGGAGGTTCTTATCAGGGTAGTTTGCTATACAGGTGTCTGAAATACTTCGTAAAAATTTTACAGCTGGAAACTTTTTGGATAAACTGTATAAGTAGTTATTAATCATAGAACACAAAGGAATCCTACAAAAAAAAAAAAAAAATTACAATATTAATTTGTATTCCTTTAATATTTTTACTATAGTTTTATTCATTGAAAAATTTTCAGAACCACATAGATAAATGTAAATTGCATAATATACAGTCAAATCTATTTAAATAATTTGCAGTCAGTTTTTGAATAATAATACAAATTGACTAATTGTTTATTAGCATAGCCCTTCAAAGCTGTTGCTTTAGCTTTGGTGACAAAAAAAAAACTGTGTTTGTAACAGATCACCTATAGTGGCCTTGACCGCTGCTCAGGGACAGAATGACCTGAACTGTCTGCTTTCAGATCCAGAGACCACTCTGCACATTCATTAGAGACTGGGATGACGAATTCTTATTTGACCCAGTTAAATGCTTTTATTCCTAATCTTTGCTATTTGCATCTTGTAGTAGAAAGGATTGCTGCAAACCCCTTCCTAGGGAAGAAATTAGTTTACGAGTATGTTGTTAGACTTTCTGATCAATAAATGGAGAAGGTTGTTTTCCAGATATTACTGCAGTTAATATATATCCCCAGTTGGCTTGAGTGTCCTTGAAACATCTTTGCATTGATATTGTCAACAATCTCTTGTTGAAATGGTTGGTCCGGTTGACACACAAGCCATAGCCGCCTAGAATCTCTAGTTGTGAGTTATTAGGAATGTCTTACACTCTGTGGAGAGCATAATCAACTAATAGCAAAAGGCTGAGCTACCATCTAGTTTTAATATTTGGATCACCACTTTGGTGGCAACTATTGATGGGTGGGTCATCCCTGGTGACCTTGGAATGATTAGGGGCAGAGTGATTTGAATTGCCTACCTGGAGATTTGGAGGCCCCGCTCTGTGTACATTAGATGGCTGGGATGAAAAGGAATCCCTATCTGGGCCAGTCATTGCTTTTATTCCTGCCCTTTGCTGCTTGTGACTTGCAGAAGAGGTAGCAGCAGGGCTAATAATGATGGACTTTATGATTTTAAACTGTAGTCAAGTCAAAAGGACAACATCTAAGCTGACCCTCACTCTCCAAACTTCCACACCATAAAGACTTCAAGCATATTTAACCTGCATTAACCATTATTTAATATGGGTCTTTAGTGACATTAAGTTCATAACTTGATAGAAACAATATAAACCATGAGCTTGCACAACCATGATGATTTCGCTACAATAGCCGCATAATGTAAATTGAAACATTCTGAAAAAAATTGGCCATTGAAAATTTGTTTTATTTGCATGTAAATGATTTTTTTCAGCAATAAAAATTTCAATTTAATGTAATAATACTTAAAAGACTTTTTAAATTATTATAAATTTTAGATGGAAAAGTTAAACCACAATATTAATTCCATTTGCAACTGTGCTAATTTCACATTGGAGTCCTGAAAAATAGTATGAATTCTACTTAAACGTTACAAAATTTACATGTCCTTACAATTGTTGAATCCTTTCATGTTAAAAAGGTAGTAAAAAATCATTTTGAGCAGTATAACTAAATCATATTATCTTTTAAAAATTTTGTTGATTTGTTTTTCTCTGAACACATAGATGCACAAATTTATTAATTTATCCACTATTAACGAAAACAGTTTTTCGTCAATGGGGAACCTATTTTCACTCCACAAAATAATTCACAAATGATACATTTTAACAAAAGAGCACTGTATACCTAAAAAGGATAGATTCTAAAATATAATAAATAATTTTTTAAAAGAGTTCTTTGTATAATAAAGAGTGATGAAGACAGAATATTAAATTTTAAATTAACAAACAACGATTAGCACATATTTAAAAAAAAATATGTGTATAAAACTTACCCTTGTTTGTACAGATGTAAGACAACCCAGATACCTGGTCCTGCATTATTAACTTGTTCTACATAATCAACAGCTGAAATGTCTCTAAGATCTCCAAATATTTCTTTAGCAGCTTGTTCTTTCATTTCTTGCAATCTCTTTTGTCTAGAAGAGGAAAAAAAAATGAGTTTCTTTAAATATCAAAAGGAATTTTATAAATAACAAACATTCATTTTAAGGATAGACTGAATACAAAAATAAAAAGAACTTTACATTTAGGAACAGCAAACATTCTCAAAAACTTTTAAATTTTACATACAAAGAATGTTACAGACTACCTAGATAGTTCACTAGGATTATTCTTCAAACCTTACTATCACTAAAACAAACAATGTTAAAAATAAGTTCTTTTATAAAAGGGCCTTTGACTTTATAAAAAGCCTTAAAATCCATTACAAACTACAATGGTGTGCAAAACTTAAGCAACAAAGAAAATTTTAAGCAGATAGTCATGAAATTGGTTATTGTGATCTCAGTACAATGAACACACAATTCAGTAGAAAAGTGATGCATATGCAGAAGTTAAGAACAAAATGTCATAGGTGACATGAATGTACGCAAAATGTGCACAGCACACACAGCTCAATACAATTAAAGGAAAAATGGAGCAGCAATTAAAGACATCTGCTCCAAGTGCAAGTGAGTTACCTCATGAAAAAAAAGAAAAAATCATTTGGATCACTTCACTAGTAGCAGAATGATAAGAAAGCTAAAGGAAGGGCATATATAATTTGTTCAGTGCAACTGAAAAGTTTGGAACTAACAAATGCGTCATTTCTCGCACTTGGAAAATCTTCCCATAGGTACAGCTGTTGAGGGTTAATAGTGGCCACCTTAGGAAAACAACTGTAGCAGATGACCAATATATCATCCTACAGGCAAAAAGAGCCAGATACCAGTCATCAAATACCATTGCTCAGCAATCTGTGTGCAGCAACACGGCAACAAGAATATCACGGTTTACTGTGGCCAGACGCTTTCACAAAAAAAGGTGGCCTAGTCACCCATCACTCTAAATGCTGCATTCCTTTGAAAGTTTGCCATTGGCAGCATCCTTTAAAGTGGTGCAAGAAGCACAAAAACTGGACATATCATCAATGGAATCGTTTCCTCTTTATGGATGAGAATTGTTTCAGTGCCAGAAGTGATTCTCAATGCCAGCTGATTTGGAGAGATTAGGGAACTGTTTCATCCCAGTAGCATCATGGAAAGAGACTGTTACAGTGGTCCTGGAATTGTTGCTAGGGGAGGCATTTTGCTGAATAGGCAGAGCTCCACGTTTTCAACAGAAGTTCTGTAGCCAGAGATGGCTATGGTGCTGAAAACTATGTGAATCAGGACCTTGAATTCATACTTCCTGCTGTTCTATGAAGTACTGACAAGTTAACTTTCATACTGAAATTGTGTTTTTTCTTCCGATTACAGCAACGGTGAAGCCTGATAAAGCTACAAACAAAATAGCACAAAAGTGGAAGCAAAAAACTATTTGAGGTAATGTTACTCTTTTTTTCTAATGAAATAAATAACTTAAAAGATGATTTTTCAATTGAAGACATTAAATATCTGTAATCGTTTAATGACTACTTTAAATGAAATAATAATAGGTAACGAAATTCACAATTTATTTTCAGAGGAAGAATATGAAAACGTTATTCTGCAGTATATTAAAGCTCAAAAAAATAATTCAAAATAAATTAGTGCCAACTATACAAATAATTTGGCTATTAATAGCAATAAATTTAAACTCTTCCATAACAACACCTGTTACTCAATCTAATACAGTTAAATTGCTAACAATTAATGCATGGCCATAGTTTGAGCATAAAAACAATGATGACTGGTTTTCCACCTTTGCTTCTTGAGTGTCTATATCAGTTACAATGTTGCAGTCTTATGGCCAGTGTCCATTCGTATCACAAAAAGAGCAAAATGGAGAATGTTTTTTAACTGGCTTATTGGTCTAGGAATACAAGTTATACAGTGGATGGCTTAAAATCATAGTACTCACCTCTAATTTTCAGAGTTGTAAGTGCACCTTCTACCTCTTCTGAGGGGAATTTTATTATTTTTGTTATGTCACCTTCTGAAATTTTCTTACGCTTTGCAAAAATAATCCATTGGCCACAATTCTTTTCAGAAAATGCCCATAAGATTTTAGGAGTTAAAACTCAACCATAAGCCTGAATATCCCCTCCCAAAGCACACAGAGCTTGTAATATTCTATTGTATTACACTCAATAAAAATTTCATTGTGATGTTTGTGATGGGTTGCGTATTGACATTAAATTTTCTGTAAAGTCTAAATGAGCATGGATAATTCTATTTTTGTCACCATATTTGTCCAAGATGAGTTTTTAGTAATTTTATATGTATCAGCAATAATATTTATACCATCAATCAACTGTCTTGGTTGATCTTGAAAATAACCTCTTAAAAAAATGCTTATTAACAACAGAAAGATTTGGATTAGCATCTATAGAAGATCAAAATTGTTTCTGCGAACAGGTGTTGGAATGTAAGGAAGGCTTTAAATTCATTGCCAAATTACTAATATTAATAGCCAAATAATTCATAGTTGGCTCTAATTTATTTTGAATTATTTTTTGAGCTTAAGAAATCACAAGTTCGGAGTTATCTGTATAATTTTCAAACTGTAGAACATCGTTTTCCCATTCTTCCTCTGAAAATAAATTGTGAATTTTGTTATATGTTATTTTCATTTCATTTAAAGTAGTCGTTAAGCGATTACAAATATATTCAATGTCTTCAAATGAAAAATAATCTTTTATTTATTTTAGTACAAAAATGTGGAACATCAAAATTGAAAAGTTTTTCATTTTGACTTGAGTTGCGCCATTCTGTTTGTAGCTTCATCAGGCATTGCCATAGCTGTAATCAAAAGAATAAACACCAAATTTCAGTATAAAAGTTAAATTGTTGATGCTTCATAAAACAACAGGAAGCGTGAATTCAAGGTTTTGATTCACACAGAGTTTTTGGTACCATATATTGAGAGATGTTAGAATGTATATTATTTTCTCAATGATACACAAAGTTAAATGTTACAAATCAAAAGTAAATGCAATACAACTGCAAATCGAGTAAAAAAAACTAATTTATTGATTTATTAACTAAAAGTTATTAAATTAAAATGTTTGCTTGCTTGTAACACCATGTGCATCTGTTCCAAGGTGCTATCGAATCATACTTCGTTTTTATGGAGGACAATGTACTGCCACATCAGACTGCTAATGTTCAGCAGCTACTAGAAAGTGAAGATATCACTCAAATGGATTAACCAGTGTTCTCCCCTGATTTAAAGCCCATAAAACATGTATAGAATGCTTTGGGGAGATGCCTTGCAGCATGATTACATCTTCCAGGGAACTCTTAACAACTGAAACAAATGCTGGAAATGAACAGAAGAGGAATACACTATTGCCTCAAGAGCTGTTGGACAATCTGGTATTGATTATGGAGAGATAGTGCAAAACAACCATTGCAGTAAGAGGAGGGCATATCCCATACTAAGGAACATTTGCTCGCTTTTCTTCCTCTTGGATAGACAATCATATGTAACTAAACTACAATAGTCTTTTTTGTTTGAGTCCATACCATAGGCAATGTATTCATTTTTGTACATCTATGCTTTTGCCTTTGTTTAAGTATAAAATGCTGTCTCTCATTTCTGAATTTCATGTCTCTCAGATAATTTCTTGCTGAATTATGGCAAAAAAAAAAAAAAAAAAAAAAAAAAACACCAGTTGCTTGAGTTTTGTGTGCACACCCATATATTTGTAGTTCATTTTAGTCTTTGTGTTTTATTTTAAAAATATGTTTAATATTACCAAATATACACAATAAAGAATAGATTTTAAGTAATTTCACTTACATATAATTGCTTTAATGATAAAATGACTGATTTTAATCTAAGTATCATGAATATAATGCAAAGTGATAGAATTAAACCAAACTAATAGATGAAACTTTGATATCATAAGTTAATATAACAAATGATTAACTAAGTATGATGTATTTATGTACACACAATTACAATCATCAAAAAATTATTATAAATTATAAGATCCCAGAATACTTTTCTTATGAACATATTGAAAAAATAAATAAGAGTTGATAAGAACTATAAATTTTAATATTGTGATCTAATTTCTGTATTTCATCAAGAGTTAATAAGTTACCTTTGAAACCAAAGTAATAAAATCAAATTAACTACTGCAAATTAATCATTTGTAAAATAGTACTGAAATTGGAATTTTAAGTGCTATCTTAGCAAAATAGTTAAGTTATGGTAAATTGCTAACCTGTACTCAAGGAGAACTCTTTCATCTTCTTCATCTTCAATAAAATCAAGTTCATCAATAGTCATGTCCTCAATCCTTTTCTGGCCATCCTCTAAGTAAATGAAACTAAAATATTTAAAATCTTTTTAAAAATCAAGTTTCAGTTGTAAAAGTGTCACACTGGACCATGAAGTTTATGAAGAAACTGTTATCTCAAAAACAGTGTTTCATAATGTATAGATTTGATAATTTTTGAAAATAAAAGAAGAGCAAATAATATATTCCATGTTTTGTTTATTTTAAAATCTAAAAACTTCATTATTCCTATGTGTGACTTAACAGGGAAAATTCAATAAAGTAGTTGCTAAAAAAAGGTTCATTTTCAATTAATCAAAAATAATGCAAGTTTAATTTATACATAAGCATTATTTGAATATTTATCAAAGTGGCTTAAATATATATTCTTTGTGTTCTAATTTTTGTTCATAAATTTTACACCAAAAAATTAGACCAATATATATATTTTTTTTAAAAATTTTTTTATAAATCTTAATTTAATACATGCAAACACACATATCTTGAAATTTAATACGCATTTTGCTTTGTAACTGTAATCTAAATAATGTTTAAAAGAGATTCTTAGTAAAAAAGTTGAAATTTTCATGTTTGGAAAAAAAGTTTATTTATTTTTACTGTACAAGAAAATTATATATATTTGTAAGGAATAGAATCTGCTTGGAAGAGACAGTTTTTAGTTATCATTAACCTTCACACTTCATAGAGCTACCTTTGCTACATGTAATTTGCCCGTGGAAATCGGGGGATGAGCAGGGAAAGAGTTAAATGTATCTTAACTTAAATTTTAGTGACAATGATATAGACAAGAACTGATATATTCAAATTAATCATCGATTCACCATCTTATCTTCCAACAAAATAAAAACAACCCACAAATTCATTAATTTTTTCCTTCACACAATATAACATGTTTATTTAGCAAGTTTTCAATACAATTATAATAGTACTGATAATGTATAGTCAAGCATATTTTCCCAAGTCTGCATAATGAACACTGCTTATTAATCCTTGAATACGTAATGATATCCGAGAGACATTCCTAGCATGTGCCATTGCAGACTTTGACATCTCCAAGATGTAAAGAACCATCTCTGTTAGGAATTATATGTAGATTTTGTTTTGCTCTGAATTCTTAAGGAGTTCTTTCCCTTCTTGACAGTACAGGAAAATCACACTTCAGAGAGAAAAGAAAGTGTGCATCAAAATCCATTTTAATGTATGTCAGGGGGATTATTCATCTTAAGTATATTATTTTTTATTATTATGCAAAGCTATTTTAAAATGTTTATATGTACACACGTTTTTTAAACACTGGAAAAAAAAATCTACAAATATGAATAGAATTTACAGAATAAAAAATTAATGCAAAAATATCCAGTATAATTGTTATAAATTTTACACATTATCAATTTACAATTAAATATTTATAATTTTATGAGAAATTTAAATAATAATTGCATTTTAAAAATTCAGGATGGCATTATTAAGAAATATATATTTAAACAAAATATTTTTCGTCTTATTTTTTAAGCCTTTGATAATTTAAAAGGTTTACATATTGCAATTCATAATTACAAAAATAAATGATGTATGCTTATTATCCTGTTTGAATACTATCATAGATTTTTAACCCTTTAACGCATGGTGGTATCTGTCCAAAAAAACCATTTTCTAAAAAACACCTCTAAACCCGCAGTGGTATTTGAATGCAACCAACGGTTCTACAAATCTTTCATAAAAGATACTAGATGTCAGCACTTTACAAAAACTCTTCTTTCTGTGAGAAAAATGCATCTTTTTAAAAACCTTTTTTGAACACTTTCAAAAAAAGTTTCTTTAGAAAATAAAAACAGATAAATATTCAAAGTAAATTATGTACATTTTTGCTGCATATGCTGTTCATTTCATAACTAATTTTTAGAATGATAAATTATAAAAAGAACTGCCTCATAATAAGTCATCTAAGTGGTGGTTTCATAGGGACACCACTGCGCATTTAGAACATGAAAACTGTCCAAATTGTAGCACTCACGCGTAAGAGATATTCCCCCTTGTTTTTCTTTTTTTTTGTATCAGGCAGTGAAGTAACTAATAATTTATGGGGTTTTTGCCATTGCTTTAGGGGAGGGAATTTTGTTTATATTGAAATGGTGATGTTTTTCTCGAATGGAAATTTTTTCTCATCTCATTTATGTTCTTTTTATACTTAAGAGAGGTGGAATTTTTTGGATGGTGAATATATGTTCTAATATAGCTGATACTATTTCTTTTAATATTATTTTTGTTTACTTCTTTCAATTAAATTTGCTAATATTTAACCTTCTGAAGATAATTTTTATCAGTATTATTGCATGTTTTAATAATTTAATAAGAAAGAAACAGTGAAAAATCTGGCTATTGAAGTTGATTTCAATCTGTTATAGTTATATTTTGTAATATTTAACATTTAAAATGTAATTCTAATACTTAATATTGCATGTTTTAGTAAATTTATTACAAAATATATAAAGAATAATCTTACAAATCTGATCCAAATCATATATTGTTCATCCGAGAATTATGTCATAAGTGCGCAGTGGTAGTTCTGTGAAATCAACTCCCCCAATGGGGGGGGGGGGGGGGGATGTACTGTAATTTTTTTTAAAGGTATTTTCTCTGTTCTTAGGTTCTGTACATTGCATTTATTAATTTTATTTTGAAAAATTCAGTGAATTTATTTTTCCGTGCGTCAAAGGGTTAAAAGATAAAATGTTTGGTTTTTGCTTGGCTGGCACCAGTTGTTTCATGAATGTTCATAGTTGATGTGATAAAACATATGTACTGAATAAATTAGTAAGGTGCTTTAATATAATGTGTGTTTACCTCTTAATTTCTCTTGAACTGTATTTTCCACTAAATTCACAATTTCGTCTTCAGTAAATTCTTTTTCCTTTTTGGCGGGTAAAATGCCATGACGTCTCAGAGCATCATTCCACTCAGTATCAGCATTGGGATCCTGCAAATATAAATTAGAACAAGGAAATAAAATCAATATTAATTTCGCTTCAAAAATTTATATTAGAAAAAACCGAAGTAAAAATTGTCTACAATAATTAGATTTTGAGACAATTTTACTTTCAGAATCGAATTCTTTCCCAACTTGTCACTTTTGAAATTAGAAGCATGAATAATGCAAAAATACATTGAAGCTTACATTTATCTACTTAGTTATCAAATTCAATATTCAAAGTAGTTAAAATAGTTATCTAACTACTAATAAAAATAAATATATTTTTTATTTGCTTCCATATATTTTTCATGCAATAATACACACATGTGGCTAAATCAAGAAGTATATTTAAAAAATTCTTGCAATATCTATTCATTTAATGGTTTAACTCTTTTATGAAACACCCATTTATTAAATTTTAACAATTTTGTACAATAGAATAATACAATAGAAAAAGAAATTTTTAAAATTTTTTATTAATATAGAAAAAATATAATTCTTCTTTTTCGTTATATTTCTTAATTGCTAAGTGTCAGTACTTTTGACTTTTTCATTTGGTAATGCAATAAAGGCATGAATTCCTTGCTATCCCATTTTATTGTTCAAATTTGTGTTTCCCATAAAAATATAGATTGACAGATGCTTGTAGGAAAATATACTTAGAATTGAGCCAAAAATGCCAGGAAAGAAATATGTAAAAATGTACCAACTAAGCAATAAAAGTATATTGCATGGCTATAAAAGGAAAATACAAAAAAAAAACAATGTCATAAATAATGCTAATAAACTGCTTGATGAAATATAACTAGAACTTACTTGCATGTTGAAAAGAATTTTAAAATTTCAATAAAAGGACCTGCAAAAACAAAAAAGAATATTAATCATTAAAATTGCTAAAGCATAATAAATTTAATACTTTCAATAATTTACTAACCATATATATGTATATCATATATATATATAAATATATGAAAATCGAATAAATAAAAATATTTCACATTTTAATTAACATTTTGATAAAAAAAATTCTCAGAAAGAAACAAGAAATCAAACATAAATTATAAGTAATAACATATATTTTATTAATGAAACACCTTTAATAAAATTACTTCATAAAATAAATGAAAGGTACAACAAGTATATAAATAGATAAAATTATGCATGCATTTTAAGTAAATAATACTCAAAATAAAAGTTATAAATTACCATAAAAATTTTAGGTACTTATTATCACAACAATTGCCAACTCTATTAATAACTCAGCAAGTTAGC
>BMAV01008206.1:128922-146090 GCA_019973955.1 Trichonephila inaurata madagascariensis | reverse complement strand
AATTATAAAGCAACACTACCACCACACACAATTATAATATATTATAAATTTATTTAGAATTTCCCCCACCCCCCCCCCCCCGTCATATTAAGAGCACTGTCTACAGTACAAGATGTTATATTTTTCATTGGTATATTATTGTCATCTAAGTACATTTTTAGTTTATTATAAATATCTATGGAAGTAGGGGTACTTTATAATGATTTACGTCGCATTTCTTCAGCAAAATCACCTTTATCAACATATGTTACATAAGTTATAAGTATGGCCTCACTGTCTCTCTGTGTTGATTCATCCAGTTGTACCAGAAATTTTGTTTTTGGCTTTTCAACAAGTTGAATTTCAATATCCTCAGTTATTTTGTCTATTCTTCTACTAACAGTGGTGTTACTTAATGGCATAGCTTTGTCATCTTTTTCAGAACCATTTTAAGAAATACTGATATTGATGGTTTGATTAAATTCTCTCCATAGTATGACTTTTTTCAGACTTAACGATAAGTAGTGAAATATGATAATTAGCCTCAAGAGTACAATTAACAGTTGCATTATGTGCAGTAAATAAAAATTGTGGTGTTACTTTTTTTCAAAAATGTTTTCTGAAATTTGAAAGTACAGTCGAACCTCTATATTGTGAATGTTTCTGTTTAGTGAACTTCTTCCTGGAACCCAGAACATTTCACGATTTTCTTCGTAAAATAACCCCCCAATAGCAAAGTGCATTTTCTATACAACAAATTTTTTCTCTTGTGATTCAATTTTTTTCCTTCCTTTTTTTAAAGTGTTTCTGGATGTTTCAAGTTATTCTTTCTTTTAACTCATTTTATGATGGTCATAAATTTTGAATTGGTTTTATTAGATGCTGAACTCGCTGAGATCAATAGAATACTGGACATTTCATCCAAAAAGTGCAACTTTTAACCCCCATTGTCCAGTTCATTCAAAACATCTTAGATATCTCCTTTCGCCCTCAGTGGAGTTGTCTCGTGTCCCTGTGACCTTGAACTATTCTCTGTTCATTTGTAGTGTTGATCAATCATGCTGGTAACTTCGTTCCTTGTAACTCGAAAATGGCATCAAAGCGTCAAAGAAAATTAATTAATTCTTTGGGAATTGGATAAAGGCATCAAGAAACTTTTTTCCTTGCAGTTTTTCTTTCTTTCTTTTGATAGGTAAGATATATAAAATAAATATTATTAATTTACAAAAAGGCATGAATAATTCCTTTGTTTTGATATATAGTGTTTATGATTCTAAAATTTGTTTTATGTGGTTTATTAAGGAAATTGAAAGATGAACCTCTGTATAATGAATTTTCCATATAACGAACTTTTTTTCTTGATTTAGCGACTTCATTATATAGAGGTCCGACTGTAATTCAAATTTGAATCAATATGAGCATTACGTTTTGCCTTTAAATGCACTTCAAGATGACCATGTTTCATTGATTCATTGGTCAAGCATTATTAGTGTACAAGACAAAAAGGTAACATTTCATCGTAGAAAGCAGGTATGAAACAAAATTTTAAATATTCCTTCGGATATGGATGAACTTTCTTCTTACTTATACCATTCATTTTACTATGGATTTAAAAAAAGAACTTTATATGAACTGATGAAAACTTAGATAAAAGATGCATATTAAAATACTCAAATACAAAATCACATACTTTTTCTTATAACAGATGTTTCTGGAAAATGATGCTTCTAAAAATGAAATTAATAAAAAATACCGACTTAGTTTACTTACCATTCATATATTACTAATATTTATTCAATCTATGTATTTGTTTGAACAGCGAGACTTTAATAACAATTTTACAGACATTTATTTTGAATGAACTTCGACAATTAATAATAAATAATACTGCAAAACACTGCAGAAACTTAGCTCTCAGCATTAACCCTCTTGCTGCGTAGCTAATTTATCAAAGTAGGTTCAAAAGTTGCATATTGTTTCATTACGTATTTCAAATCTACATATTAAATCTACATTTTAAAGTTTAAATTTTCAAAAAAAAAATTCGTAAAAGAGTTAGATTATCAAAATATGAACATAAAAGTGAAAACAGGAACAGAATAGGTTGCACAGCTAAAAAGTTAGAAAATAGGCATACCCGTGGAAATTGCTGTTTGTGCAAATTTTGCTACATCTACGCTGCACGTGAAAATCGAGGGATGCGCAGCAAGAGGGTTAATTATTTTGTACCATTCAAAACAAATAGTACAAATGTTTTTGGAAAGAATATTTTATTGTCACACAGACAGATTTTTAATCCTTTTATTACAATTTGTCTCATATTGCACAAACAAATAGTGAAAAATATTTTTTATAATTGGCTATATTACTAATAAATAGATCATTTACATGCTAAATTAGTTCTTTTTTAAATTGCCCCCTTAAATTGCTTCAAGTTGAGAAACACTGAATTAGACAAATAATTCCCTTATTAAATGTTATTTAATTATAAGAATCTTGTAGTTTTTATTTGTTTATGTAATTATATATTTTAATTTACAGGCGCTTGGGCATTAGAGTTGGCAATTGCTCTGTTATCCATGCAGCAAATCGAGGTAACCAATGAGATTTTAAAAAGTTTCCCCTGGTTAACTTAAGATGTTTGTGGAATTTTAAATACATTTTATATTTCTTTTGCTTGTTGTGTTTAAAATATATGAATAAAATTTTAAATTTAAAAGTATACTAACTTACTTATGTAGAAAGTTATTTAATAAAATTGCAAAATTTAATTTTACATTTTGGAGTATTTTAAGCAATATTTTACTATTATACTGAAGTAACAGTACTTTTCTGTTTTGGGGGACGTAAAAATGCAACAAAAAACTTGCCAATCTGTTGTATAAAAAACTAACCTTTTTTTTCCTTCAATGTTGGAAACATTGCAGAAAATGAAGCATTCATGCTTCCTTAGTAAAATAATAATTTAGAAATTAAATTTGGATTTGAGAGTATTACCTTATTTCGTTTTTGGTGTTTTAATTTATCAAGCAAAACAAAAACAAAAGTGAACCATCGCTAAGGTCCCCCTCTCCCAAATGGAAAAGTACTGAAGTAACTGTTCATATTTAAATTATTTTATTTTTTTTATTGAAATTTATTATTGCATGTGTTGTGTAATAAAATCAGTGTCCTTAAAAAACAGGTAAAGCATAATAAATAGAAATGGGATAGTAAACATTTGAAAAATAATCAAGAATGTGAACAAATACTCAATAAATTTATATAACATATTAATAATATGTTCTGCTCAGGGCCATCTATTGATTTATTACATTTTAAATTCTACTAATCACAATACCATGTGTCTAGATACTAATTTATGAAAAGAAAAAAAAAAATGGGAGTAGCTTTATCATGAGTTTGATGTCTTCTTGGATGATATTTTCAAATACTTGATTTATATTTATTTTCTGGAAAAGGAGAAAGTCAAAAGAGAACTTCATTATTGCATGCAGAACAATATTAAAGAAATTAATAAAATTTATGTAGCTCTACCATTTAAAATAATGACTGTTGAAAGAATGTTCTTCATCTTTCCTTTCTGCAATATTACTTCAGTTTAATGTTAATATACTTCATTGTTCTCTACTAAAAAAAAAAAAAACCACAGGCAGCCAAACATAGGAACATGTAGAAAACATATCAAATTCTGGCTTATTCTGGTCAATGACATAAAGAGAAGACATTACTTTTCAAGTATTGTCAACTGCCAATAGCAATTAGTTTGAATTTAGGTGCTATTTTTTTCTGTTATAGTGTTGGCTATTGATTTTTCTACCACTTTACTTATAAGGATGGAAATCTGAAATTTTTGTCTATAAATGTAGATGTGTATTAAGCTTTTTTTTTCAATAGTAGGTAATTTTACTGTAACAGCTTTTTTGATCTAGTCACACCATTCAGAGGAAGAAAACAAAAAACATCTGGAGATGTGACACCATTGGTTGTTAGCACATTTTTGGTTTTTATGTGATGAATTAATTTTCAGGATCTGATATTTCATTTACATTGGCCTTTTTTTCTTCTTTTTACTCTTAGGCAACAAATTTACTTCCTTGTGTCATGGTGGCAATGACGAATAGATTTTAACTTTGAAACATACTGTTAATTGGTAATATCGCCATTGATTTTTGGTGGCAACTCAGAAAAGCAGTGTGTGCATCAATAGCCACTATAATCAATAATTTATACTTATTAGTGACTTGTTTTTATACATGGCTTGGTTACATAAGGAGAAAAAACAATAGAAATTAGACTTACAAATAATTATTTTATGCAATGAATTTTTAATGAAGATGTTTCAGCAATTAGCTAACTTCATTAAGAAATTTATGTATCTATTATACAATTGTAAAGAACTTTTCTTTTATTATAAAAACAAGAAATTTTTCTTTGGTAATCAATTGTATTACCAAACTTCACACATTGTCTTGTGCTGAGTTTGTGTATGCAGTGGCATAACGGGTAGACCAGGATTCTAGGGAGCCCAAAACCTGACTTTACAGGGAGGGGGGCAGATATTCTCTATTATGCCATTGTGTATATGTAATAATGATAGTTGGTAGTACTATACAAAAATTTATAGTTAATGTTATTCAATTGAAATCAAATACTCCAGATATTCATAAAATGGATATATAGTGATGTTTTCTTTTTTTCTTAAAAGCATATTAGAATTATTTCAGAAAAAAAAAGGATGTAATTATGTTATTAAACTATTTGAATCCTGGCAACATATAAAGCAGATCATAAAAATTGGGGAAGGGGGAATTTTTTAAGTATCAAAAATGCATGCCGTCTGAAATGAAGTTTTTAATTTCAAAATCTCAAAACTTGAGTCGTAGTGATGTATAAATGTGTGTTTTAGTAAACTTTAGAGTTTTCCATTAGTTAAGTGTATTCCATTAAATCTATTGTAATTCTTTCAGAAACTTTGGTGGACATTGGAGAGTCTGTACGTGGTCGAGATGTGTATATTTTGCAAACAGGCACAAAGTGAGTTTTCTATTGGCAGTTATCAAATTTTATTAATATAGCTTAAAAATACATAGTTTGTTCTGGTTAAACTTTTTAACATTTAATTTTATATAAAACTTCTTGATATATTTTTCTACGTAAAGATACATATTTATGTATGTAAATATATTTCTATAAGTATAAGTGTTGTACTATATAAATTTTGTATTTTTTCTTCTTCATAACATCCAATTAAAAACATGACACATTTATATAAATATTTTGATTAATATTGATCTCTACTAAGTACATCAAATTCTCATTATCCTGACAGATATTTTATTTTTTATCTTACATTTTTAACCGAACAATTGATAATTTCATGTTCATTTTAAGCACTTATTTTTTGAATTCTTATAATTGAAAATGAATATTTAATAGTTTTCTTAATTTATTCTATTAAATTTAATTTATTTTACATTCTTTTTATATGATCTTATGCTGACTAGTTTTTTCGAGGGAAACATAATGAATATTTTGCATGCTTTTAGAGGGGAAATAGTTTTGTGTATTTTTTAATATTAACTTTTAACACATATTTCAAATTTTTACAGGGATGTTAACAACAACATAATGGAATTACTAGTCATGGCATATGCCTGCAAAACATCTTGTGCCCGCAAAATTGTTGGTGTCATTCCTTATTTGCCTTATAGCAAGCAGAGTAAAATGAGGAAACGGGGTTGCATTGTTTCTAAATTACTTGCTAAAATGATGTGCAATTCAGGTGAAGAATATTTTTTATTGAAATATGCCACTATGGTGCTTTTGACAGTTTCTTCTAATTCTTAGAACTTATTTAAGTTGTAATTACCTGTTAGAATCATTTTTTACTGTGCCATTAAGAAAATATTGAGAAATTTTTAATTTGCGTATAATCTTACTGGTTGGTCTGTTTATTTTAAAAAAAATGATAGATTTCAACAATGACCAAGAACATGAAAACTAGTATTGGTTTTTTAGTATGAAATATTTAAAGAATTAAAATGTAATGGGGAATTGAGACATTATATACTGCAATAAATAGTGATGCATGATTGATAAAATAATGTAAAAGAGTTAGAGTATGTCAGGAAATTAAGAAATAGAAAAGTAACTCAAGAATTTATTGTAATAATATTTTTGTTCTGTTATGTGTTTTATTATATTGCTTAGAATGTGTGGATCTATAGAATGAATTAGGATAAATGTTTCAATTTTCATGTTTTTCTTTTTTTCCCCCCTAACTTATATTAATTTTATTTTTTGTTGCTGTTAGAAATGTTAGATTGTTAATCAAACTAATAGAAAAATATTTCTAAATTAATAATGAACGAAGTTTTTTTTGTAGTTGTGTTTTAAAAAAAAATATTTTATTGTTTATTTTATTTGTACATTTTTTTTAGTTTGTTAATATTGAGCTGTACTTTCCCATATTGTATCTGTAGATGAGTTTTACTTCATCCCAAGAAACATATTCAAGAAATAACATAAGTGTTTATTATTAGGTCATAAATCAGGACCTGAATAGCTTGTTATTCTCTCTCCTTATGAAAGATTTTATAGCATTATTATGTTAAGATTGAGACTTAGCTTTCATGTAAATTATCTGGGTTATAGGCTTGACTCACTTGATCACAATGGATCTCCACTCCAAAGAAGTTCAAGGCTTTTTTGATATTCCTGTGGATAATCTGAGAGCATCTCCCTTTTTACTGCAGTATATTCAAGAAAGTGTTAGTATAAGACAATTCTTTTTTATATATATAAATATCTTCCCATATATTTTTATGTATTAATTTATTTTGAGGTTTGAATAAAATTGGATAGTATTATATTAGAGTAAAATTAGATATAAAGAATGAGATCTTTATGTTCTATTACTTGGGATGTGTGAATATTTGTGCTAAATTCATTCTATGTTGCAGATACCTGATTATAGAAATGCAGTAATTGTTGCGAGAAATCCTGGATCAGCCAAGAAAGCGACCTCTTATGCTGAAAGACTTAGATTAGGTAAATAAACATGTGCTTGTTAATATCATTAACCCCTTAATTGCCTAGAAAAAGTAATGTGGTTATCTTCCCAGTGCTGTTTTTCACACAAGTGGACATAGTTATGCTGTGTGTAGGAGGAATGGCATAAATAAGTAAAATCTTCTCTAAAATAAGTAAATCCTTTGGAAACACTTTCAAAGTCACTTTGTTGTAATTCAGAGCATTTGGAATAGTTTTACTGATAGCAACACAATGCAAAGGATTGCATTTCAGAAAGGTATATATACCAGGGGCAGTTGTGCACAGGCCAAGCGAGACGTATATATATTTGCTTATGGCAATTAAGGAGTTAAATTTTTTTAAAAAATACTTCTTTCTAAGTGAATTATTTTCAATATGTAAGTAATAACTCTATGCCAGCAATTTACCACCAAAAATCCATTACATTCCAAAGAGTGATTGACAAAGATTTCACAGATTATGGTAGCCTATTTTCATGGGTAGTTGATAAACATTTTCTGTACGAACAAAAATGTGTTAAAATTTGTTAAAGTTCACCAATGATGTGGGATTAATAAATATCTTATTTTCCATGAAAGAAAGAAAGCACGCAAAATGTTTTCAGACACATATGAATCCTTGAAGAAATCAAAATTTTTCTCTTAATTTAAGATAAAAGGAATATAATGATAAATTTCTTTACATTACTTTTATGTTAACCAATGCCTTATCATATCAAGCATCATGCAATTAAAATGTACATTTTAATTATTCATTGAAAAATTGTTTCAGTTATTAAAAATTGAACCTTTTTTTAAGCTACCTTCTGTATCTTAAAGCTATACATAAGACTTATTTTAGTTTAAATTTTAATTACAGCTTTCTCTCTTGAAAGTACTATGTCTATCAATTTAAACAAGACAATTTTTTTCAGGCATTGCAGTCATCCATGGTGAGCAGAAAGAATCTGAATCAGATATGGTTGATGGCAGGTATTCACCTCCTCCTGCTGTTTCTGCTAGCAGAACAATGGATGTTGGTCTGGATATTATGCCAGGTTTGTAAACATAATTTTAATATTGAAAGTATTTAGATATTATTTGTTAAATAACTGACCTTGGGTAATGTTAATCTTTTAAATAGAAGTAGTTTTAGATAACTTGACATGTTTAGTATTCTTCAAATAATAAGCTCAAGAATAGATTTTTTCCAAAGTAGTTGAAAGCTGCTGCTCAAAATATTGAATAGGACAACATTACCCAATATTTTGGGCACAAGGATTGATTTCTTTATGGCAGTTTTTCTCAGACTACAAAAGAAGGATTTTGCTTGTTTTTACTTTTATTGTAACAAATATGTAAAATATAATTAAATCATTTTACTGTTACCCAAGTTCCTAACAATTTACAGACTAAAATTGATTTAAAACTTGGACATAAAGAATCATGGAAATAATCTTGGAAACTTTTTTGTGCTCACTCAAAATGTCTTAAGTATATTTTATTTCATCAAGCAGTGTGAATAAAATTACAAAAATATAAATTTTTTTTTGTTTTTTTATGAGGAATAATTCTTGCATAAATGTATGTTAAAATATTCTTCTGTAGGCCAGTTTCTTTCGTAAATACTTAGCATAATAGATTTTGTTCTTTATTCATGTTCATGGAAACAATTTTAAACTGATCAGTAAGTGCATATTAAAAATTGTGGTAGTTTGTATTTCTTTAATACAGGCTATTTTAAAATTAAATCAGCAAAGAAAAGTTAGCACCGCAATGACTTGCACTTTACCTGTAACCGCATGTAGGATAAGAGTTCAGTCCTCATCTGGGTTAAAAATGAAGATGAAGGCACAGTTTACATTTAAAAGCATTTTATTATTAAAAAAGGTGATGACACAGACATTTAAGAAAAGAAATAAGAAGAGGACAATAGCTGCCTTTAACATTAGTTAGGTAAATAACAACAAAAATGTCGACCACCACATCATAACAGTCCTTTGTCTTAGTATGGGCCGAAAAATTTTGGTCTGAGCTTTAACCCAGTCCCAAATCACTGATTTTGTATTTATGAGCCTTCTTGCATTTTTTATTATAGTGTTGATAATTTTCCTCCTGTGTTTTCTTCTTTTTGGCATTCTCTCTAATATTCATGCGATTCGCCATGAAGGATTTCATACTTTCTTGTTTGAGCTAGTCAAGGATTTTTAAATCTTCTTTTGTTCGCACAGTTTTACACCTGTTAGAAGCTCAAAAGGTGTGTGCTCCTTGAAACAGAGCTTACTGTTCACGGTACTTTGGGGACAAATTAATACCTCTTAGTGGGATCTCCAATAGATAGTTTCTTTAAAACTGAAATTATGGTGCCATGGATATTTACAGCTTCATCGTTGCCTCTTTTAATGCCGGTAGCGATACTCAGATGTTCTCATTTTCACAGTACTCATGAAATTGGCTTGATGTGAATGCCAATTATGATTTGTTTTCCAAATATTACCGATTGTTGTTGAAGCTTCTGTATAGCATCTTGAGATGTAGACTTAACGGGGTATATCCAAGTAAAATTTCGTAAATACATCTATTACGGTGAAAATATAGTTATAAATTTTTATTTGTAGAATATAAAGGGCCTAAAAAATCAACGTGATACATGCTTAAAGGAACATCTTTCGGGATTAAATTCAAGAATCTTACAACTTTTTCTTGTATTTTTTTCACAAGAATACACTTGATGCAATTTGATATGACATTTTTTTGGTATTAGGAAAATTAAAATTTTGCTTTTCACTTTTATTTATACCTAAATGACTTGTAGAATGAATTTTTTCAATTACTTCTTTTGAATTGACCGGGTAACGACTAAAAGATCCGTGTCATTGACAATTTTGTATATTGGGAAATGACTGAGTAGCTCGGTGGAGATTTGTCTAACTAATGTTAAAGGCAGCAACCGCCCTCTTCTTACGATTCTTCATATTCTTAAATGATTGTGCTGTCACTCTTTTTTAATAATTAAATGTTTTGAAGAATAAACTGTGTCTTCATTTTTAACCCTCATCCTACATATATATAACCTAATTAAATGTACATTGATAAAATACAGGAATCAGTTAAATATAATTGCATATTAAAACCTTTAACCCATGATTTATTTGAATTCAATTTATTCTTTAAGTTTTTAAATAGGGGTACCACAAGCATTTATGATTGGTATAGAAAGGGTAAAATGAAACACCAAATTAAAAAAATAACTTTGTACATATACATTAGCATAAATCAACTGAAAAATAAAATAAATGTAAGGATATTTGTTCTTTCTATTAAAGCTTGGAAATATTTAATTATTTTTAAATGGGGAGAATGCATATGTATAATATATATATACCTCTTTTAGTCATATTTTGAGAAAAAAACTTTCTTTTTTAAGAATATCTTTTTTGATAGGAAAAATCATTTATTGTTCTCTTTCAATGATAAAATTTTATTTATCTATTTATTTTTATTCTATTGAAAATGAAATATTTATATTTTCTGTTTACTTTTGTTTTCCAGTCCTGGCAGCTAAAGAGAAGCCGCCAATAAATGTTGTGGGAGATGTTGGCGGAAGAATTGCCATTATGGTGGTAAGCTTAAGTTGTCTTTAAGTCTTTGAAAATTTGTGAAATGAAAGAATAATTTAGAAATTTTTCAAGATTTATAAAGGAAACTCAAGAAAAATACTGTGTGAAAAAAATTTGCAGACAATTTAAATTAAACGTGATTATTAGAAATAGTTATTTTTAGAAAAAGTAAATAATGATGATAACCATTTGAAGAGAAAATGATTCTATGAATAAAATCTAAATATATATCTGTACAATTTTTTTTTTAAAGAATCCTAATTCTTAAGCTTTTAAGATCTTAAAGTTTTTAAAAATTGGCAATATTTTACAGTTTTGTGTGTAAACATATTTTATGAAAGAAAAGACATTCATGGTCTTAAAAGAAATACAAATGTTTTAAAATATAAGAAAGGTAAGTTTTTTTTATTTCATTTTTGCTATATTACATAGCTTTCAAATAAAATGTCAATTTTTTCCCCGTAAAGGATGATATGATTGATGATGTAGAATCCTTTGTTATGGCTGCTGAGGTACTGAAGGAACGAGGAGCTTATAAAATCTATGTGTTGGCAACCCATGGCTTGCTTTCCTCCGATGCTCCACGATTATTGGAGGACTCGCCAATTGATGAAGTGAGTGTGATTGTACTAAAATGCTAGTTATATAAAAATGCTTATCATGGATTCTTTTTAAGATTAAATCTTTTTAATTACTAAATTCTCTTACGCCATCATGAATTAATTTTAAAGAATATCCAAATTTGTAGGAAAAAATTTACAAGGTTACATATATCTGATTTGCCAATATTAATGTTAATGGTTGTTAACTTTGTTAAATAGATGTCTGATTTTCAAAAGTCACTAAATCCTGAAAAAAATTTCATTAGAGATTAAAATATTCGTTCCAGGAAAAAGTTTGTAAGATGGTGGTCTAACTGTATTTACAATGTATCTTTGAAATGTTACCTTTTTTTTTGTGTATATATATATATATATTTTAAACACCATCCAAGCATCTTTTATTGAAAACAGTGAGCTCTCCACCTTTTCAGCTGCCAGAACAGATTTCATTAAGAGTTTCTCTACAGACTGGGAGGGGATGGAAATGTTTTGTTAACTGTGTTTTTATTTCTGTTATGAATTAGTAATTCTTAACAGTTCAAGGCTTTGTAATGGTTTTCAATTCTAGATATATAGATGTATGCTTTTGTTTTGATGGTATATTTATATAGAATATTTCAAAATGCAATTCAATCTTATTGATCTAGCTGTGAACTGTAACTCTTATAAATATTTATGATTAAAATTTTCCCACTATTCTACCCTTTTATTCCCAACATTAAGCAAATAAAAGTTTTCTGTTACTGATTTTTCTTCTCCTTCTTCAGGTGGTTGTTACTAACACAGTTCCTCACGAAGTCCAAAAGATGCAGTGCCATAAAATTAAGACAGTGGACATAAGTGTCCTTCTGTCGGAAGCAATTCGTCGCATCCACAACAAAGAATCCATGTCGTATTTGTTTCGAAATGTCACTTTGGAGGATTGAAACCTTTTTTTAAGGTTTTTTCTTTAAATAGTCGTAATTATTCCATTTTTTACTGGTATTCATTATTTTGAATGAGTTTAGTTACTTTGAGTTAAGGTTGAAAACTTACTGAATTCTTTTTTGTTGTAGAACTTTACAGCATTTATCCAACTTTTTTCAAATGATAAAATTGCCAATGGTTATAAAAATAATTAAATTCCTTTTATCTTAAATTATAGTTGCATTATAATTTTAATAATCATACTGTTTCTCGGTAGTTTAAAACTAGTCATTATTTTTTTAGTGAAAATTTAACCAAGAGACCCATTGGAGAAAAAGATTTTTTACAAAATAAAAAGTAATATTTCTGCTATTTTAAGTTAGAAATATAATTTTTTAAAAAATATCTTAGAATTTAGTATGTAAAATTCCAAAATGAAGCATAGATATTTGATAAATCTATATAAATTAAGAACAGTTTGTGCTCTTAAAGCAAAACCCTTTTGAGGATTTATGTTCTGGTTTGATTGTGTAAATTTTGCTGCATTGTTATGCTTTCTTTCTTATGTCCTTTTAGATGTTTTAAGTTGTGAACACTTTTTTGTACTTTGCATTTCAGTTTCTGCTCTTCATGTTGAGAAATTTGCACTTTTTGTATGTTTGCTTAATAAATTGGACTGTAGTTCATATTTTTCTCTTTTGCAATGAACTAAAATAAATCTATTCTCATAAAAACACGTTGTATTTGCTTGAGCATAGTGCATTATTAGTTTGGAGATAATCTTCAAATATATTCTTTGCAAACATCCATTAAAAATCCCATTATATGTATATACTGAAATGACAATTATATTTCTGAAGTAATTTTATATAATCGTTTAAACATTTTTATAGATCCAGTTTAATTAAAATTTGCAAAAATGTTTTATAATATAAATTAGTGGTAAATTTCCAATATACATAGAATAAATTTTGAGAGCAAGACAATTTAAATTCTGTACCATAGTATCATTTTTATAATTTCACAAGATTTGATAACTAACTTATAAAGACTTTTATTATTAAAATAATATTCGAGGTTTATTAAAATGCTATGCTTGGCTGGCCTGGGCGTTTTCTTTTGTCTGCTTTGCAAATTTTGATTACACTTTTTTCGAAAATTATTTTTAGTAATCTTTCCATTAGAGAGCTATGTAA
Organism: Trichonephila inaurata madagascariensis; assembly: GCA_019973955.1. Classification (NCBI taxonomy): domain Eukaryota; kingdom Metazoa; phylum Arthropoda; class Arachnida; order Araneae; family Nephilidae; genus Trichonephila; species Trichonephila inaurata. The sequence continues at coordinate 132,753 of BMAV01008206.1, read as the reverse complement.
AAAAACCTAAGCACAAAAGCTTGGATTGTGCAGAATGTTCAGTTTGGAATTGCACTCTTTTTATTACATTTGTGAAAAAAATATTTTTAACTATAATAATTTTAAAAATTTTACTGAATCATTGACCAATCTTTTTTAAGAGAATTTTATAGTAATTTAAAAATATTTCTATTTGTTTTTTCGAAATGTTTGCCTTAACAATTTGTATAGATGGTTGAAGAAAGTCCTACTTCAGGTTCAGAAAGTGCAGATTGAACTTCTTGGTTTTATTTGTATGAAATATTTTGCCTTATACATTTTAAAGTTCAATTTCTGATGCAGATATACAGAAATTTTTAAGTAATAGTTTTGAAAGAGTATTTTTGGATTTGAGGAAAAACAATTAAGCATTTGATGTTCAATGTTATATAATCAAGTTGCTGTGTAGTGAAGCATGAGAATTCCTTTTGTATTTAAACTCAATTTATATAGGAATAAACTATGCATTTTTTCTTCCTGCTGTGCTAAAATTAATGTTTACCTTTAATATTTTACATTAGTAGGTGATTTATAGTTTAATGATTAATAGTTTTTCATTCAACCAAAGAAAAATACTAGTGAATTATTTTTTTAAGACTTTAGTTTGATTTAATGTTACTATGGAATTACAAAAGGCTGTTGTCTTAGTTTCAAAATGTGAATAAGAATATATCTTGCAAGCTAGTATCTTTTTCTACAGTTTCACTGTATTATTTTTATGTAATGTAAAACAGTCCTAATTACTCCATTCAGTGGGAATTTGGTAGAAAAATATGCAATAGACAATACAAATACAAAAAGCAGTGGAGTTTAAAAAATGTATAATAGCATCAAATTTTAATTAAAAGCTATTAGCATAAAAACAATACCTTTAATTGCAGCTTGATTAATGGAGCAATTCACTAGTTGATGTACCACTAGGTAGCAAGTTCAAGTTGTAGTTCCAAATGTCATCATTCTGGTACACATTAAATTTATTAAGGCTCAAATGCCTACAATGTCTTTTTTTCACTTGATATTAAATATTAATCACAGCTTAAAGCAACTACCTTGATTAAATATATAATTATTTCAAACATAATATCAAATTCATTTTTTTTTTCATTAAGACAACAGTAGCTATTTTAAAATTTAGAACTTTTGAGGTATAATTGGTATTAAAAAATATTTCAATACTGCTTTCCTTATTGTAATATGATAAGCCACACACATTAGTTTTTATCTGAATATTAACACATTATTTTTATAATGAAATGGGCTTTTATCTTTTTACATAGATTCACTAAAAATACCTGAATATAAAATAGTTTTATAAATACTAATAAAGGAGAGAAAATTTTCAGATTCATGCACTTTAAGTACTATTTATTATTTATGCAGTACAAACAATTTATAGAACAGCAACTGAAATTGATCAAATCAAAATTATTTATCGCAAACTGAGGTTTTTTAAGTAACTGCTGTAAGTTCAAATAATGAATAGAAAATGCCTTTTAGCATTATAATCATGTAACAAAGGAAAAAAAAGATTAAATACAAATTTACATTATTTGAAAAATATCCATAATAAATAAATATTTTTCTTTCAAAATATAAATGAGCATTTACAAATAAATTGTGAATAACTTTCAGTCAAATGATAATAATGGAATGAAGGAAATGCTATCTAACTCATCCAAAGTATCCTAATGCATTTCTGGTACATAATGAATTATTTTATATACACATGATATTAATTTTCATCAAAATATATCTTTAGAAAACATCAACACAAGAAAGTTTTGCTAGGGCTTCAAAACAAAAATAGAAAATGCTACTAAAAAATGAACATCAATAAATTCTTCATTGACGAAAAATATTGTTAATAAAGCTCACAACATTAATAGTTATCACATTAATTTCATCAGTTTATATTATTTTACTTTTGTAAAAATAACAAAATTTTATATTTTATATAGAATATAAGAAACAAATCATTACAAAAAATTTTTAATGGAAACTTATAATTTGTTTAAATATCAAACTTCTGTAGTTATGGATTTCTTAATTGTGATTCTCACAGATATTAAAAAATCCTTCTGTATTGAACAATATATTTTTTTAAAAAAATTTAGACATATAGCTCAGGAGTTCTTAAAAAATTCAAAAATATTGATACATCCCTTGAATTAGATCACAGGAAATGAAATTTTGAAACAGCTCTGATTTTACCCAAAGTTGCTTTTTAACAATTTATTCTATAGCAATTGACGCAACCTAAACTATTACCAATGATTATTGTGTCATTTCCTGCACCGAATGTCATTGCTGTCACATCAGGATCTTCATCTAAAGCAGCACAACAATATTCATCTGTTACAGACCACAGAAAAGTACCATCTTTACTTGATGCTGCCAAAAATGGCTCATTATAGATGACTTGAACATTCCTTTAAAAAAATTTAATATCCAATTATTTTTAAACAAGTGAAATTTTCAAATTCGCTTTTTAATCTATTATACTCGGTGTCTACAAATTAGATGGGCAATTACATAAGAACTTCTGAAATATTAAATGAAATTAACCCATTTAAAGTCAGACTAGTAGTAATATATCCCAAGTTTATTCATAGGTGGCATTAGGTGTCATATAACCGACACTATATCTTTTGGCAAGTGGTTATCAATCTTTGTTCAACATTACGATAAAGGAGACATACAACGATATTGAAAAAGCCAAATGTTGTCTTTGGTTTCATGAAAATCATTTTGCTGTGCTAGTTCAAAAATAAAAGGAAAAAATCCCTGAAAAGAGATACTATTGTGGCATAGTACTATCAATTTACTCAAACAAGATGTGTGGCTCATTGAGGTGAAGGCAGACCTGCAATTTCAGAAGAGACAGTTGACATAGTAAGAGAAATGTTCGTGAGAAGTCCCTCAAAATCTAAATTACCAGTTGGATTGGTTGGTCACCACAATCACCAAATCTTTCACTGCTGAATTTTGGTGTAAGGGATTTTGTAAAGACAGTTCATCATTTTCTGCGTCCATTAATTTGATCAACAGAAACCTGCGACAAAAAGTGATTCACCGATGGGATATTTGCAAACTAACAAAAGGAAGCCACATCGAACATTTGTGATAATAGTAAACTTGGACTATTTATCTATCTTTCAACTGTATGTACTTTAATTTCCCCCTGTAAATTACACGTAATAAATCATTCTTTTTGCCCAACTAATTTCTAGACACCAAATATAAATATGAAAATCAAAGAAAATTTTTTAAATGTTATGCACTGCAAAATCTGGCACATGCGGTGGAAAACAAAAAATATAATCAAAATTTAATGGTGCGTTTTATACAACAGATATAAAAAAAGAGATGACCATAAAAAAATTAGACTTCTTCATAGATCGGAATACTGTTTATTTAAAAGAAATGACACATCTAGTGAACCTAAAGGGTTGTAGTTCTAGAAGTATGTAATTTTTTTCAAAAGTCTGGGATAATGCTTTGAATAAATGGCTTCAAAATGTAAGATCATTTCACACATACAGTTCAGGTTCCTTCGCAAAAAAGGGTTTAAGTTATAGTCACTTTATGCATAAATATGATCATGTTCAGTTACAAATATTTTTCCTGGCTCTATGGAAATTTGCATTGTTTTAAAAAGTATATTAACTAAAGAATGAATACCAGAGAAATTGCTCAAGAAAACCAATGATTTAATGTAGGATTATTTTCATTAACCCTTTATCGACCGAAGGTACTTATAAGTATCACTCATTTTTAAAAGGCGTAGAATAACCATTTGTACGAATATTCTGA